>CATIWR010156969.1:0-46412 GCA_949677035.1 Omphalea diandra
ATGATGATGAGTTATTTATGTTTAAATATTGTTACGTTATTTGAGATTGAAGTATCGTTATGCACTTACTTACTGAGTATGCAAACTCACTCTTTTGTATGAAATCTTATTTCAGGAAGAGTAGACTAAAGATTGCATCCAGTATACTTTTCAAAGTCCTCATCTAACAGTGTAATAGAGGTTGGGTCAGTATGCAGTCAGTTAGTATTTTAGTTTGATTATTCATGTATGTTTTGTTGTAAATAATTACTAAGTAGTGAATAAGAGACATAGTGAAAAAAAAATGTAATTAGGTCTTTTAAATGACAATGGATAGACTCAGAGAGAAATTTAAATGATTAGTAAATGGGATGTCACATATATACTTCCTTTTCTTTCTTGGAGGTGTCTTTCCTAATAGAAAGTTTGCTCTTTTTCAACTTAGGACAATCTGACTTTATGTGCCCTATCTCATCGCATCCATAGCAAATAAGTGGACTCTTGCTACTTTTTTTCTTGTATCTCCTTGCCCTTTATTCTTTTAATTTGAGAGAAATCTCTTTACTTATTTATGATGAGGGCGAGGTTCTCATCTTTACTATTATTTTTACCATCACGAGAAGAAGAAGATGTTAGCAAATAAGAAGTATATGGGGATTCAAAGTGTACCTCTTAGGCTTTTAGGGTTAAATCATTCTTTCTCACTCCAGTACTTTCAACTAGTTACTCAAGAGTGATTTCATAGGCTAGTATCTCTCCCATGAGCTCATACAGTGATAGGGCTTCCAGCTTGTTTGCTTCTTTTATTATTGTCTTCTTGGCTTCCCACCTATCTTTTGGAAGTGTTCTTATAATCTTCATTATCATGTCCTCATTGGCGTAAAACTTCCTAAGAGTTTTGAGAGTGCCCACTTGTCAATAAACCTGTTGTACATTGCATGATGGTTTCACCAGATTGGTATACAAGTGTTTCATATATGTATGTATGCATTTATATCTTTTTCTTCTTGATTTTGTTAGTTCCTTCATGTTTAGTTTGCAATGTGTCCCATATTTCTTTTACAAATGTACATATTTACAACTTAGCGTACTAAGATTTATGGATTGCACAAAAGAGAACATGCATTGCTCATCTATTCTTTAGATTTTCCTTCTTCTCTTCAATTGTCCATTCACTCTTAGACTTAGATACTAGAACATCTCTAACTAGTTTTGTTAGAACTTCTCTTCCTTTTTTGACAATGACTCATAGATCTATGGTTTCAGAATCAAGAAAGATCTTCATATGATTTTTCCAATACCTATAGTCATCTCCTTTAAAGAAATGTGGCTTATGGACTAATTGTGAATCTTCATGACTTGTCATGCTCTTTACTCTGAGTACTTAAGCATTGATGAATAGATCAGCTCTAATACCAATTGTTGTCCCTTAGTGCCCTAGAAGGGGTTGAATAGGGCAATAACAAGTAATCACAAATAAAAACAAATGCAAAAATAATGAAAAATCAAGACAACTAATTAATAGAGTTTTGACACAACCAGCCTACATCCCCTTCTCTAGTATTCCCACTAAAGCCTTTCACTATCTAGATAGCTTACAAGTGCTAGCAACTACTTCTACGATAATAGTTTTTAGGCACTGCCAACCCGTTACAAGTAGACTTATAAGTGCTATTAAGACCGTTTCCCAAAGTAGTTAACAGTACTACCTTAAACCTTTCATAGAGTATGGTTTTAGATCCCCTAAGATCTCCTAACCAAAGATTTTCTCAAATGAAATTACAACATAAAAAGTTTGCAAAAAGATTTCACACTCAAGCAATAATCAATTCATAATACACTCATAATGTATGTTTGATTTGGTTGAGAGTTTTGATAAAAGATTGAAAGCTTTTTCTTCAAACTTTATTTCTGAAGATGGCTCTTTTAAGCTTTGGCAAAGATCTTTTCTAGTAAGCTAGATCACTCTTGTTTCACCCTTTTTATTCAAAGATAGCTTTTAGATGTATTTGTAATCATCAAAACAAGCTTGGTTCACCATTCTCTCAAGCTAAGTTTAACAATATATACATATATATATATATATATATATATATATATATATATATATATATATATATGTGTGTGTGTGTGTGTGTGTGTGTGTGTGTGTGTGTGTGTGCGCGCGCGTGTGTGTAAACTAAAAGAGAAAAAAAATAGAATGAGCCTTACATAAAAGAAACCTTTTACATTGCTAAAGACAATATAGAAGTTGATCAAAGAATCCTTTTAATAAAGAGGAAAAGTGATGTACATAAGTATTTACATAAAAAGGGGATAAGGAATACATAAGTGTTTACATAGAGGATATTTACATCAAAGTGTAATGGGGTAGCATTACATCTATATGGGACTATCTAATCATGTTCTTTGGATACTTTGACCCTTCCTTTGGAGAAAGAAATGCAAACAAAGAGGGAGTCATGGTCCAAGATACTATTAGCTCCTATACGCTCCTAGTGGTTGACATGGTTGTTATAGTTGAATGCTCCTACAAGCTTAGGGATAATTGTTGTAAACCTTCTATTTGATATACCCAAAGGTACTTGGGTCGTGAGTGATGAACACTCATCACCATCTCCTAAGCCCAAATTGAGCTTAAGTCTCAAGTTTGGAGAATTCATCAATTTATCTAAAAGCAGATCTAGTGCATGTGGTAAAGTGTGAAGGCTACATGAATGTAATAAATTTACCTAATAATAAGAATAAAATGATAAAAATGAACTAGAGATTAAACTCAAAGTCAATTCAAGTCCCCAGCAGAGCTGTCATTATGAGCACCATCGATTTTTAGGGTTACACTCGAACTAGTATAATCTTGCTTACGACTCCTACCTTTGATTAACCAATAAGGGTTTGAAAGGACGAGGGTCATATATTGGTAATAACCCCTAACAAATAGTGCATGATTAATAAGGGATCCTTAAGGCCTCTCACAAGATAAAAGCCCACTCTTTAAAAATTGCGGTCAATAGGGAACCAAGGTGGGATGATACATTAGTATCATCCCTAATCAAAATATGGAGTCTCCACCCAACTTTGTTCGAGACAAGAATCCAGGCAAGGGCAAATTTTGAGCCTACCTAATTCATTTAGAAGGCATAATCCATCACCCCATTAGAAATTGGTCGAGAATCAAGTACGGGTTAGGGAAGAGATTAGGCATCCCCAAACTACTTGAATTTAGGGATCTAATATTCAAGCATATTTGATTTACTTTTGTTAGGATAAAGCGCTTACCACTACGCCAAAAGCCATAGCTGTTAGCGAAGGCTTAACTCTATTTCCTTGTACTTGCGTAGCAGCCAGTGCCACATTTTGAATGCATACCAGTGGCAGGATGCTGGACTTGGCCTTTCAGGCTTCCACCCAACAATCCCCCTAGCACCTGCCAGCCACTTGCTGCAGCAGCATGCCTTCTAAGGGATTCAAACCCATGACCTGCTCTGATACCAATTGTTAGGATCAAGCGCTTACCACTACACTAAAAGCCATAGTTGTTAGCGAAGGCGCAACTTTATTTCTTTATACTTGTGTAGCAGCTAGCGCCATGTTTCGAATGCATATCGACGGCAGGATGCTGGACTTGGCCCTCTAGGCCTCCGCCCAATAACTTTCACCATATTAACCTTGCTATTAGTTAATTTGGTTATTGATCCTAAGCATGTTCTTAGCATATCATCATCAAATCATTACACACATTCACCAAAAGAAGGGGAATACAACTTTTATCCAAAAGGGGAATCATGTATAATCAACAATAAAATAAACATGCAAAATAAATCACAAGTGCCATGTACATCTACCTACACACAAAATAAACAAGTTATTATCCTATTAAGAGAACAAAATATAAAGATGGCATAAAAACTCAAATGCACATAATGGTGATCTTACTATGTCCTTTCCAAGTCAATGGATTTTAAACTTAATACTAAGTCCAAAAATCATCATTTTCATTATTCCAATCATCACATAAACACAAAAGTATATGTCACATAGAAAACATAAACATATGAATATGGATATGGAGTAAAAACACATAATTAAAAGCAATATGCAAATGCATTTTGGAGGATAGAAGAGGCCTTAAGCAAGGGCTTAAAGGTGTAAAGTTGTAGTCATAGAGTCATTGAATCCTTCTCCAATGATAAAGTTACCTTTAACTATGGGATGAGTTATAGTGTCAAAGTGATGAAAATGAAAGTACCATAAACCTAAAATAATTCAAAGTACTTAAGATATGTAGTTCACTATAAAATGAAGGTCCTTAAGCCATGGGCTCTACCCTCTACCTTTATTCAAGTTTTCCATATGAAAAGGAAGGGTGGACAAGCTATTGAGCTAGCCATTCTTCCCTTCAAAGTGAAAAGAATGAAAGTTTTCAAAGTCACCTTTCATCACAAACCATATAGAATGAGATCATGGGGTTTATGAGGGTGCCATTTCTTCTCTAAATTATGTCTTCATCATTATAAACAAAGAAATAGGAGAAGACAGCGTGGAAAGTAAGGGTTTAAAATGCATGAACATGAACATAAAGCATTCCCCTTTAATTATTGTTCCACCAAAGAGAAGAATAAGGGTCATAAGTATGTAAACCTAACCCTACTTAGTGGCAAAAATTTACAAAGTATCATTAAAACCTCAAAAGAATGAATGAAAAATGAATAGGGAAGAAGAAATAAAAAAACTATTTCCTCAGTCGAAGTGGGTTGTACATACCAACTTATGGTTTGTACAGCCTACTTAAAGGTTTTGTACAGACCATAAATTGGCCTGTACAACCCTCTATGACTAGGTTTTCATAAACAAGGAAAGGAAAAGGAAGAGGAATAATAAGGGAGGAAAGAGAATGTTATGGATGCCTTTTTTTACTTTGTCTTGCCCTTAGAGGCACCAAATGTTAAAGAATCCTCTAAAAATGCTAAGGGAAATTACATGTTTAAGCCATTAAGCTATGAAATATACCTTCGATCTTTGAATGAAGGTTTTTGAGAGTTATGATTTTTGTATGTTAGTGATTTTGGTAGAGTAACACTTGGTTCAAAGAGTCTCCCCCTTTATCTTCAAATGGGAGAGGGTATTTATAGAGAGAGAATAGGTGCACCTGAGCTAAGATGGTTTTGATTGCACCCAACATTTATCTTTTAACAAATAAGAGCTAAGAAGCTTCTGGAATTAAGGATCTAGGGCTATTTGTATAGTAAAGGAATTGGTTGTACATACCAGTTTATTGGTTATACAGCCATGGGGTGGTAAAGAGTACATTGTTCCATAACCTTCTTGCTAGTAGGTGATAAGAATCATTTTAGCACGTATTTTAGGTTAAAAATTATGAGTTTTTCAATTTTGTCAAAGTGTTTTTATTTTAGAATTAGTTAATTTTCTATTTCTTTTTGTTTGCGCAAGAATTTCTTGAAAATGAGCTAAAATTATGATTTCTAAAAGCGTTGCATGTGTTATGCAGTAGACCAAGCAATGACTAACAAAGTTGACTAGTCAGCGAAAGCATATTCGTAATTAGCAGATTGTGCATGGGTCATGCCATGGCCCATATATCCAAACATATAAGGTGTCGGATCCATATTTTACACATTATTTTAGGTTGCCTTTTTAAAAAAATTTTGAACTTACTCGAATAAAGAGACCTGGATGAAAAAAGAGTAGATTTTTAAGAGAGAAAAGTGGATTCAACCTCTATACCAAATAAGAAGGAGATTTATAAGGATTAAAGGAGCTTTTCTCTTAGAGTTTTCATTGATTTGTTTAGTAAGACTTTTCTTTTGGAAAATTCTTCTACTCAATTTAATGGATTCTTTCTTCTTTATTTCTTTTTCTTCTTCTAAGATGAACTAATTCTTCAATTCTAGGAATTAGGGTGAAAGCCCAATACTTATTTTATGATTATGCGATTTTTTCTTCAATTATATTAGGTGTCTTGATTTAATATGTTTGAGTTTAATAGATCTTATATGTATGATAGCTGCATATGTGCAATTCTTAAGATTTAGATGATGGAGCAAAAGTGAAAATCTAGCTTAGTCCTAATATATTAAACTAAAAGATTAAGAGCACGATAGTTCGTTTGACTTCTAGAGATATTTAAGAATTGTTTATGAAGCTTAATTCATCTTTATTGAATTTTATGACCATGAGAGTAAATATAATTTTAGTTATAGTAAACTCAATATTGTCGAGAGAGAATATTGAAAAAATTAGAAAAATTTATCTTCACGCACAACCCAATCTCAATTGAAAAAATTCTCTTGATATATTTGTGGAATGGAATTATGGTGTACCTAAATTCCTTAAAAATCATTGTCATAAGAGTCTATTTTAATTAAATCTTAATTTTATTTAATTATTCTTATAATTTTAGTTTTTGATTATTTTCTTCTTTATTATTTGATTGTCAGATAATAGGAAAATTAAGACTTGCTTTGTACTTATGTGAAACAATCCTAATAGGAATAATTTCTACTTATCATTATATTACCAAAGAGATTTATGCACTTGCAAGAGTTTCCTACACAATATGTTTTTGGCATCGTTGCTAGGGATTGATTTTCATAATATCAATTTCACTTAAGATTTCTATTAATCTCGTTTCTAAAATTTTGCATTTTAAATTTTTATGCGTTTAATTGTGTTTTGTTTCTTTTGATAAGTGAAGCCCTTAACATATGTGACGTTTGAAAAACCTAGATTTATTTGAATTTGAACTTGAGTGCATGTTTCACATTCGAATGCAATTTCAAAAATAGAAAAAAAGTTTGCTAAAAGGAACAATGGCATAGGAGAGGTAACCAAGGGCTTTGTGAGATTTTGTTATGCCACAGAATTAAGAGACTTAATCAAGCATTGTTAGAGCCATTATTACATGTAATAATTTTGAGATTAAACTAACAGTCATCCAAATGGTATACCAAAATAATTTTAGGGGTGAAGTTGATGAGTATCCAAATGCACATATTACTAACTTTCTTAAGATTTGTGCAACCTTTAAGATTAATGGGGTCACTGATGATGAATCCATTCTCTTTTCTCTTAAGAGATAAAGATAAGGGGTAGTTGAATTTTATGGCACCTATTTCATTTACTATATGGAAGGAGCTCTTACAAGCTTTCTTGGCATAATACATTCCATTGGGCAAGACCACACAACTAAGACAATTTATTGTAAGCTTTGTACAAGAGCTTGGGGAGACATTATATGAAGCATGGAAGAGGTATAAGGAGCTATATATAAGGTGTCCACATCATGGCCGACCGAATTGGTTGATAGTCTAAAGTCGCAGTAGAAGGTGCACTCATGGTGAAATTAATCGATGAAGCTTATTCCTTGTTAGAATAAAATGACTTAAACAACTACCAATAGGTAAGTAAAATGGATATTAACAAGTAAGTTGTAGGTGTTCATGACATTGATGCTTATACTATATTGATTACAAAGGTAGATGCTCTTACAAAGAAGCTTAAAGGTGTGAGTGTGCATACAATTAATACCCCACTATTGAATTGTGATTGGTATGGAGGAGAACACATGGGTATGAATGCCAAGTGGGGAGCCCTTTTATTCAAAATTCAATCGAGCAAGTGTAATATGTCTCTAATTTTAATAGGTAGCCCAATAATCCATATTTTAACACCTATAATCTCGGGTTGAAGAATCATCCTAACTTTTCATGGAGCAATCAAGCCAATCAAGTAAACACTTATCATCCTCCTAGATTTTTTCAAAGGTAGCAAGGTGGAGTTTTTATAGCCTAATCAATTCAATAAGAAGGAAGGCAAACATAAGATATGCAAAAGTTCTTAATTGAGAAATTTGAGAAGATAGAGATTAAGCTAAATTGACAAGCTTAAAGTAAGGGTGAATCAAATCAAACAACACAATGGAAACTTAGAGATGTAAATTACTCAATTGGCTCATAATTTTGGTGCAAGAATGCAAGGTACACTTCTTAGTAAGATTTAAATTAACCCAAGAGAGCAATGCAAAGCATTTACTTTAAGAAGTGGCACTAAGATATGCGACCCTTCATCCAAGCACAAGGTGGAAAAATGAAAGGGTAATCGCACTAAAAATGCTTGAAAATCATAAAATTTGAGTCCAATAGAGTGATATATTAACCCTAAATTCCATTCTAAATGAGAAAGACAATGGGGAAGAAGCTAAAAATGAAGAAGGAAGCAAGCCTCCATTGGTAAAACCTTATGTTACACTTATTTCTTTTCCTCAATAGTTGGAATTGCATAAGTTTGAGATGCAATATGCTAAGTTCTTAGAGATTTTCAAGCAATTTCACATCAATATTCCCTTTGTCGAAGCATTAGCTTAAATGCCAAAATATGTAAAATTTCTCAAAGATCTTTTGTCTAATAAGAGGAAATTGGAGCAATATGAGACAATAGCCCTTTTTGAGGAGTGTAGTGCAATCATTCAAAATAGGCTTCCACCCAAGCTTAAAGATTCAAGGAGTTTCTCTATTCCTTGCTAAATTTCTAATTATACATTTGATAGAGTATTGTGTGAATTAAGTGTTAGTATTAGTCTAATGCCTCTTTATATTTGTAGAAAATTGAATCTTGAAAGGGTGGAATATGTTCTCATATAACTACACTGACATTGCAACTTGCAAATTGTCTTATTAAATACTTGATTGGAAGGGTAGAATATGTTCTCATACAAGTAAGAAAGTTCTACATACTTGTAAATTTCATTGTGCTTGACATAGATACGGATGTGGACATGTCATTAATCCTTAGAATACCATTTTTAGCAAACATGGGAGCCACAATTAATGTAAAGAATAGGATGCTAACCTTGAACATGATGGGAGAATAAAATAGCCTTCTTCCATTGAAGATTGCAATAAGGTGCATGTGGTTCATAAGCTCAATCAAAAGGCTTTTCAAAAGGAGCATCCTAAAGATCCATTCGAAACTTGCATGGTTTAAGAGGCATCACCATCCTATAAGGATCATGAAATTGCAAGTGCAACTTAATTTTTAGAAGTAGCCCCTACATTTAAAAATTACAAGTTTAAAATTTAGGATATGGTAAGATTATTTTTTCCTTTTAATTAAAAAAGCTCTAGTTCTAGACTAAAACCTCCCTCAAAACCTCATCCTTTTCATTTGAGGTATGTATTTCTTAGTGATGCTTATGAGAATGCTTGAATATATAAGGAGAAAACCAAGCATTGGCATGATAAGCACATTCACAGTACTCTTTTGAAGTCAAGTAGTAGGTGCTACAATGTAATTCTCCCATTAGACTTTTTTTAAGAAAGTTGAAATTTTACGGATCTAAACCTTTTAAGGTGGTGTAAGTTTTCCCTCATAGAGCTATGAAATTGCAAGGAAAGGGTGCCAAAACATTTAAAGTAAATGGTAAGCATTTAAAGCCTTATTACTGTAGAGATGCATTGCAAAGTGGAAAAATTCTTTTCTTAAATGCACCTTCGAACTGAATGTGGAAAAAATCGAGCTAATAACTATAAACAAGTGCTTGTTGGGAGGTAACCAATAGTTTCAATCATACTAATATGTTTATTTTAAGTACAACACGTTACTTGTTTTCAATTTTCAATCAATTCAATGTTAAATTCTTAGAATATCAAAAATTTTTGCTAGTTGAATTATTAGTTAGATTATTATTTTTAGTGTTTAATTTTTTATTAATTCATGTTAATTTTGGTTTATTTGTATGATTTATAGGTTATCATGGAGCAAATATGGTGAAAAGGTAGTAACAGCTTTTATTTTGAAGGGTATAACAAATTACAAGAATGACAATGGAATATTGAATTTTAATTGAGTCATGGTGCATGGGTCATGCATCAGACCATGCAACATCATATGTCAGTTTATTTAAATACTCATCTTTTTCCTCCTAGCCCTAACACATACAAAACCCTAAATCTTATTCATAGTTGTCGCCTACCTCCTCTTAACTTACCCACTACCTCTCTCTTCCAAAAAAAATTACTCAAACCCCATCTTGTCCATCACCAAAAGTCGTAAAAAGAAAGTCAGCTCTTTCTTCTCTTTGAAAAAGCAATAATAGTTGAAGTCACTACATAATTGTGAGTTTAGATTTGATTGACAACAAGTTGCAACATTTGCAAGATTAATTGACAACCATTTTTGCGTATATGGGATTCCAACAACAACCTCCACCAACAAACTAACAATTTTAAAAGAAAATTCATTTAATTTATTTTTCTTTTTATTTCTTTTAAATTTAGAATAGTTAATATGATATTTTTTTTTGTATTGTTATTGTAGGGATTGTGAATTTCAAACTATTGTAGGTTTAGAATTTCTTTTAGTAATTTTATTTTAGGATATTTTGTGTTTAACTATTGCAAGACTTGGATTGGTAATCTGGTGGTATTTTGTGATGTTTGGATATTTGGGTGTTTAGGTAATCTAGTATTTTATTTATTGAAGTACTTGTTAAAAATTTTGGATAGTAATTATCTGGAAGGTTATTTATATTGTGAATTGTGTCTACTGGGTTAATTTGTTTAATAATTTTGTTAGATGCAATTGTGAGAAGAGAAATATTTTGTTTGTGGAAATTGTGCTTTTTGATTTGTAGGTGAAGGAACTGAAATTGAGATTCTTGAAAAATTAGCAACTGTGGTTGCTAAGAATTATGGGTATTTGACTTATGATTTTTAGTTTTGTTTTTTTATGAATAGTGATGTATTTTTAGAGATATGTTTGCATTGTAATTATGAAAAAATAGAATTGTGATTAAATTTCATGAACTAATGGGGATTCTCAATGTGTGAAAACAGGAATTTGATAGTTAGATTGAGAACATATCTAATAGTTGTATTCTCAATTCATGAAAATATGTTTTTGTGGTTGTCGAGAATTTTTGAAAATTAATGTATTATTGTGCAGGTGTTTGAGAAAATTTTTATGGATTATTTACTGCAGACATGCTGCTAAGTTAATTCTGGGAAATGCTCAATTGCAAGAATTGAATTTTAAAGATTGGACACTTTTGGGAATCAAAATGACATTGAATCATGTTCAAATCACATACAAAAAAGGAGTAGTTTTGATTTTTGTCCTTTGAATTGAATTTTTTTTAAAACATTGAAAAAAATATTTCATTTAAATTTGGAGTAGGGATTTGAATTAATTCTTTTAAATTTTGAATTCTTTTGTAATTAGAGAATTTGATTTATTCTTTTATTCTTTTGTTTCGGATTCAATTAAACTATAGAAGAGAAATTTTGATTAACATATTTGTGATTTTAATAATTTATTCCCTTTTTAAGTAATTATTTGCTCTAAAAGTGAAGTAAAATTAACTTGAGTGATCACTTTATAATTTGTAAATTTTTTAATTTTGGAATGCTTGTAATAAAACTATGCATAATCATTTTTGTTGAAAAATTTAGATATTTGAATAAGTTTAATGAATAATGCAAGTAATTTCCTTATCTAAGCTAAATTAAAAAATTTGCTTGAATCATTACATATAAGAACTGATTGTTTATTTAATTTCAAGCATATGTATGCTAATTTATTAAAAACTTTTCCTCTAATTGTAGAATAAGACATACAATCTTTTGAGGTAAAATATTAATTCACACTTGATCAAAAAAATAATCTAGGCATTATTTTGATTAGCTCATTTAGTCTCATCCATACACTATAAGCATTTTTCTTAGCACTCTTAACGTTATTATTGTATAACCCATTATTATGGCCTATCCACCAAGAGAATTTTAGAATTAAATTTTTAAGTGGCACAAAATTTTTCACTATGTTAAGAATTTTTTAGTGTATCTGTGATAATATTTGCAAGTGTTTGATATATAGGAAGAAAAATTTGAAAAGATTAATATTTACATTTATACAATTATTGATTATTTATGTTAATAAGCTTCAAAAAATTTTGAAAGAAAAAAGAGAATGAAAAATAATAAAAAAGAAAGAATGAAAAATAATAAAAAAACGAAAGAAGAAAAACCAAAAAAAGAAAAGAAAAGGGGAGTTAAGAATTATCAATTCTTTTGAGTTTGAATATTTGAATTATTTGAAGCTCATAATTTTATGTGAAGAGCATTATGTGGCAAGTTGCTTTTGAGCTTATGTTAAATTATGATTAAATGAGTGATTGTTGTTAAGTAAGAGAAAAAAAGTGGAAAAACAAGTGGAGAAATTTTTATCACATTTGAAAATTTTTTTTTGTCACTTGATTAATTTCATTCTTAGAGTTCTCTTGCTTTAACATTTTTATTCTTTTCTTTGGCGAGCCAATTTTTTCCCTAGCCATATTATAAGCTAGTAAATATCTTTTAACCCTTGATGAGATATGTAATTACATTAGTGGAGATTAATTATGTGTTCCTACTTATGTAATATGCATGATATTATTTAGGAAGAGGTTTGACAAAGCTAGCTTATTTTATGCTTATTTTTAAATTGCATCAAAGTGACTAAGGTGTTTTATGGTTTTTACATATTTTTTGGTTGATTATACTTCGAATTATTTGTAAAATTTTGAGAGGGAACTTTAATGTCGTTAATTTTTTTATTAGTTAATTATATTAGTACATTATGATGGTTTTTAAATTTCAGAACTTGCAATTATGATTTAAGAAGTCTCCTATTTATTTTTTCTTTTACTTAAGGATAAGCAATACTTCAAGATTGAGAGAATTTAATAAGAATCATTTTAGCATATATTTTAGGTTGTGAATTAGGAGTTTTTCTATTTTTTTATAGTGTTTTTTTTAGAATTAATTGTTTCTTTTCATGTAAGAATTTCTTGAAAAAGCTGAAATTGTGATTTCTAGCAATGCTGCATGTGCCACGCAGCAAACCATGCGATGACCAATAAAGTTGACCAATCAGCAGAAGCAAATTCTAAGTAGTAGATTGAGCATAGGTCATGGCATGGCCCGTGCATTATGCCATATATGGCATTAGATCCAAATTTTACACGTTATTTCAATTTGCCTTTTTAAAGAGTTTTTGCCTTATTTAGATAAAGACCAGGGTAGAAAAAAAGTAAATTTTTATAAGAGAAAAGTTAATCCAAACTCTACACCAAATAAGAAGATTTTATGAAGATTAAGAGAGCTTTTCTCTTAAGGTTTTCATTAATTTATTTAGTAAGACTCTTCCTTTAGAAAAGTCTTCTATTTAATTTTATGGATTTTTTCTTTGTTTTTTTTTCTTCGTCCGGGATGAACTCATTTTCATTTCTAAGAATTAGAGTGAAGGCCTAATACTTATTCTATGATTATATGAAGTGATTTTTGTTTCAATTGTATCTGGTGTTTTGATTTAATATGTTTGAGCTTAATTGATCTTGTATGTATGATGATCACATAGATACAATGCTTGATATTTTAGATGATGGATCAAAATGAAATCTAGGGTTAGTCCTAACATATTGAACTAAAAAATTAAGAACACAAAAGTAGGTTTGACTTTTAGAGATGTTTAAAGATTATTCATGAAGCCTAATGTATTTTTATTGAATTTTGTGACCACCAAAGTAGGCATAATTTCACTAATAATAGACTCAATATTGGTCGAGAGAGAATATGAACAAAATTAAGAAAATCCATTTTCAAGCACAACTCAATCTCAATTGAAATAATTCTTTTAATATATTTGTGAAATAGTATTATGTTGTATCCGAATTCTCTAGAAATCATTTCCATAAAAGTTTCCTTTAATTAAATCTCAGTTTTATTTAATTATTCTTATAATTTCAATTTTTGGTTATTTTCTTCTTGATCATTTGATTGCTAGATAATAGGAAAATTTGGACTTGGTTAGTACTTGTATGAAATAATCTTCGTAGGAACGATCTCTACTTATCGTTGTATTATTTGAGCGATTTGTGCACTTACAAGAATTTCACATGCAACATTAGGGTTAAAAGGCTTGGCTTTACAGTTGAGTAATGAGTTGCACAACTAAGTATAATTGTTGTACAACCATCTAATAGCTATTTAGTGGCTCTTTGGATTGGGCTTGTCTTGGGTTATGGGCTTGGTTTGGGTTTGATCTAAGGGTCCCTCCCAAGCCTTGTTCCTTCCTTTTGCATTTAGGGGATTAATAGGAGTTCTCATCATTAGACTTGCATTTTAAGACAAAAAATCCAATGCTTATAGATATAATAGACAATAATATATGTGATTCATTTAATGACACTCACTTACAAGCTAAGAGTAAGCATATAATAACTATGCTTGAAGAAATTAGGGTATATGTGATGAATAGGTTACCTACTACAAAAGTAAAAGCAAATAAATGGATAACAAATTTTAGTTCTTCATTTATAGAAAAAATTGAAAAAATAAACATGGTGAGAGCTTGTAATTATCGTGTTGAGTTTAATAGGGAAAACTGGTATGAGATTTCTGAGGTAAGGATTAACATACTATGAATCTTATAAGGAGAAGTTTTACAGATCATGGGAACTTAATGAGATGCCATGTCCATATGCAATTTGTGCATATTATTATAGTCAAGCTAATGTGTTGGAATACATGTCACACTAGTATAGTAAAGAGGTATAAATCAAAAGCTACTAGTATGCCATGTATCCTATTAAAGGCAGTAATATGTGACCAAGGATAAAAAAGCCTAAAATTAATCCTCTAAACCTTTAGAAAACCTTAGGCAAACAAAAGAAATTAAGGAAGAAAGATTTTACTAACCCAAACAAGGGGTCCATATGAGATGTTCCAAATAAAGAGGAAGGCATAATAAGAAGACTTGCAAACATGAACTTAAACCTCCACTAGCAATGTGAGTGCCTAATAGTTTTCATTATACTATTTCTTATTTCTATTGGCATGTTATATCATTATTATGGGTTTCATAGGTCATGCATGAAGAAACATAATATGAAATATAAAAGTATGGCTCAATACCAATTATGGCATTAATATTATTATAAATGTTATTCTACTAGTACTTTTTCCATTACTGATATATACTACAACATTCTTTGCTATCTAAATCTAACCAAATTTCACAATGTGGTTTTAAAGATAAATCAATTAATAAATTCAAGTCCACTACCTATCTTCTCTCTTTCAAATTATTCTTTAAACTCACTTTACAAACAACCACAAGAGGATGATAATCAAAGTAATACAGTGCACAAAGTGTGTACAAATATTTTCCCATAAAGATAAGGGCAATAAATACTAGAATATGATGATTATATTTTTATCTAGAGATTGAATATTGAAGATGATATCTAAAATACTAATGCAATCACAATTAAACTAAACTAGCAATTGAATAACAAAAAGACAAAAGCACTTGAGATAGAAAACCTTATAATAAAACACTTAAGACACTTGATCTCACTAATGAAAAATCATGAAAATCATCAACCATTCAATGTTATGTTGGATTAAAGGATGTAACTATTGATTGTCTCCCCAGTAATTAAGACTCTCTTTCACATAGTCACTTAATATATAACCATTTCTCCAGATCCATTTCTTAGTGTGAAATAGAAATGCATTACCTCATTAGTTCTAGCAATCCTTTAAGTGATAACAATAGATTAAATGAGTATTTATACTTATTAATTAACCTAAGGGAAATGGTTTTAATTATATTTCAATTTATAATCTCTTGATTTATAAATAAAACACAAGACACGTAATTGGTGACTAAGCAATCATAAGTATTAAGATTGAGAACCATTAACTTGTAAAAGAAACATAATCCCAACATAATCATTGAATTCATAATCAATCAATCATTATCCATGGCTATATCAAGGTCCTAAATCAAAAAATCTAACCTAACATACTAACAAAATAAGACAAATCCAATAGTGATAACATCATCTTGACAAAGAAAATAAGAAATAAAAGAAAGAAAGATGAAGTCTCCCAATGGTCTTAATAGATCTTTTGTTCTTCTTCTTCTTCTTCCTTGATCCAATGATCTTTTAAACCTTTGTACTTAATCTTGCGTTGAAGCACATATTCCCTTGTTTTCTTCTTTAAAAAACTCTTCTTTTCACTCTTCCTCCTTTTCTTTTGAAAATCCTAGGAATTGGCTTTAAATATTCCTCAAAAAGAGCTAAAATATAGGCTAGAAGATAAGTCCTAATGCACTCAGGTCGCAACCAGCACTCTAGTCATAGGTGCGATAGTAGGAATGACTCCCTAAGGTCGCAGCTTGCTACTCTAGTCGTAGGATTGATAACCAGCTCTTCCCTTAACATGTCCAAATTCTAACTTAATCTGTAAAGTTGTTATCCATGCATGGTTTGGTCCTAATTCACTTTAAAACTTGCTAAAACACCTAAAACATCCAAATGTGAGGAACAACACAATTTAACTCAAAATAACTTAATCTAAACATATATTGTCATCAAATTAAAACCCAAATATTACTAAATACCTATATAAAAATTAAGCCTAACAAACATTCATATGTAAAAAATACTATAGGCAAAGTGGTAAAAAAGAATAAAATTCAAAATGTTATTTCCTAACTCATAAAAGAAGACTACTTCAACTCTAATAGCATCTTAATTGAATCCTACATCTCAATCTAGAGGTTCTTTTGCATCATCAAATCCAATGTTGTGTTTCAATCAAGAATAAAAAGTATAAGGGTAAATCTTTTGTGGAGATGTGAGTCTTTTATGATAAAGTTACTAGGAAATGTGAGTATGATGAATTTTGTGTTTAAATGCTGATAAAGTTAATATGAATAAAATAATTATGTTATACAATTAATTAAGTGAAATTCATTCTATTTAATTTGTGTGGTATTTAATTTGTGTGGTAATCGAATTGTGGATTGTAAAAGCTATATTCAACAACTTTATACCTAAGGAGCAATAAAGGGTAATTTCAAATCTCCTTCATGTAAACATATATAGTGCAAATCCTATATGAAAAACATCAAATTGAAGGCTCAAGTGAGGTGGATCTACTTCCATTATAATAAGGCAACTATAAGAACAACAACAACATCATATAAGAAATTTAAAAAAGAGTAGGTAAAATTTTGAAATGAGTATAGACACAAATGTCAATCCAGTAGTTCCTACTGCTGCTGTTACATAATCCAGGCCACTAATGCCTACTTTTATTGTATCATCTATGCTACAAGTGTCTATTGTTGTTATAGTACAAGTGCTTACTGTTTTTGCTACACAAGTGCCTATTACTATTATTGTTGCACAATTTAGGTAAAAGTAACAAACAACTAGTACAAAGCCTTGAATACAAAAGTTACAAGCAGTCAAGCCTGTATGAAAATCTTGATTGTGAGATGTGAAGAAATGAAGCCATTTTGCTCTTTTTGTTAGTGGTAAAATTTTTTTCACATTTACACTTTTGATTATAAAGAATTTCCTTTTAGCTTTTGACAAAAATTATTTAGGTCAATATTGCCCAATATAATTTCTTATTTAGAATACAAAACACAAAGTATAGGAAATCTTCAAATCTTCTATAGTTCACAAATAATATGTTTGTAGCTTATTGAATAATTGTATTCATCCATTGCAAATTATATATGATGAATTTTCGAATTTAGTATTATACATTTAATAACATCTTATATTACTTAAGTACATTAATATAATATATAAAAATACTACTTTCTGTCCATAATTTCTTCCCATTTCATTATAATGCTAAAAAATGCAACATTAGTTTGAGCATGTCGAACCTAACTATTTAATACACATAAATTTACCAACATAGCTCATTACAACACTGAGTTCATTACCATCAACACCAACTACACATAAACAACCAACAAAATTCATACTAACCCCTAAATTCTATTTCATCACATAATGCACCATCAAACAAACAAATATAGCTAATATCATCCACCATAACAACTTTTGTTGACTAGTAATTTTCTGCTGCTCCTTTTCCAACTCGAATTTTATGTTCTTTACCTCTTTAATCATAGACCATACCTCATCAAACTCATCATTGCCAACTACATTAATTCTAGCCTATTTGTTCTTCAAATTACTTATTTTCGATATCAACTCATTTATAACATCGACACTTCGAGGGGTAAAAACTTAATTATGCCACTCAAAAAATCACATTCCTTTCTCTATTAAAATATAATCATACTAACATCAATGTTTTACATCAAAATTTAAATAAATTCAGATTATATAAGCAAAATCATAAATCACATACCTTGAAATTTCTGCATAAGTAAAATTGTCTACCATGGTTCTCCACAAAAACTATGATACCTATTTATGTGCTTTTAACCCACAAGAACAAATTATTAGTTCTCCTTTGTAATTAAAATTTGGACTTCCAAGTATAGGTCATTATGGTGAGGATAATATTGTCGATTGAGATGACGTTGGCATTTTTGTCGATCACTTATAGGGATGGATGAAAAAGAACGTTCAATTACAAGAAGAGATATTGACACTTAAAGAATTGAAACTTTACGAATTAAGGATTAGGGATTTTTTTTTTTCAAACTAATGTTAACGTTATTTTTTCTTCTTTTTTTTAAAAATTTTCAATGGATGTTATTTATGCTCTAGTAGTTGTTGAAATCACGAGTAAATATAACTAATTACATACAATTTAGTGGCTTGATTAGTCTTAAAAGTTAAATTTGACTTTAAAATGTCCTTTTTTAAAAACTAGAGAGGCCAAATAGACACTTAATCCAAAAAAGAAATCTCACTTTTCCACAATAATATGTGCATGTCACACTAGTTTGACATGTCAAAATTGAGTTAAACTATCCTTAATTTAAGCTTTGTGGATTAAATTAGCTAAAAACATCAATTTGAAATTAAGTGATCATTTTTAAGAAGTTCGGGATTAAATTGGCCTTTTACCAATGGTCTCTTTAAGCTACGTCGTTTCAAATCCCAGGCCACATGATACCAAGTTCTACAGTTTGGACAAAGGTTAACGTAACGTCGTTGTCGGGCATTCTCCAAACCAACCAAAGAAAGCAAATGGGACGGATAGGACTGGCGCAGGGGCTGTCTCGGAAGCTGAAGAAAGTGTTGGAATGTCATACGGACACGCCTGATCTGGTGGCATCTCTCGATACTCTCTCCTCGTTCTACTCCGAAAACGCTCCTCAGGCCCGCCGCACCCTTAGATCCAACATCGAGAAACGCTCTCTCCATATCAATCTCCAGTTTCTTCAAGCTTCCAACGCTGCCCAGCAGGTTATTTTCACTTTACATTTATCATATATTATTGTAATATATATAGAAATACACTGTTGCTTCTTCTGATTTTCTTTTTTGGTCTTAAACTATGTATTAGGCTTTAGATCGGGTGAAGGAGGAGGTTAATGCGCTTGCTGACTGCTGCGACAAGTATTCTCTTCTTTTGCTTCTTCCTTTTACGAAATGGAGAATTGGATCATCTAATTATACTAGTGCCCAGTACCAGTGTTCTATTGATGCTGTTGCTCTTTTGTTCTTCTTGTTGTTTCTTAAGAAATGTGTATTCTTCTCGGTTTACATTTAGGGGTTATTTGGTTTGCAAAAAAAAAAAAAAAATTTACTCTGAAATCGTAATCAGAATAAGTGATTCCCATTCATTGCATTTGGTTTACCTGAAAAGGCACCGAAATCGGAATAAAATTTCCCAAACGAGGAATCATCCACTCTCCCCTCTCTATAGAATGAGATTTCCATTTAAGTCAAATATATATTATTTGACATATGACATATGATAAATGTACATCAAAATTAGATATATAAAATAAATTATTAAATTAAATATGAAAATTAAAAAATTAAAATCTTAAATAATAATATATAAAAATGAAAGTATGATTTTGTTAAAATCTTTAATTAAAAATTAAAAATAAGATAACAATTTCATTCCTATCCATAATAGGTTATATGTTTTATGTTTAGTATTTAATAATATAGTAATTTTATATTTGATTTCTGGTTTTAATATTGTGATAAGGAGATCGGATTCTGATCCCCCAAACGAACCAAACATCCATAAAAAATAGTGATTTCCTTTCCAATTCCACTTGATTCCTTTTTCGATTTCGATTTTGAAGTTTGAACCAAATCGGGGCCCTAATTGATAGGGTAATACTCTCTTTGCTGTCGCCACTTTGTCTCTGTTTATTTTACATTTGCTTGCTTATGTATATCTTGAAAAAGTTTATTTCATCACAAACTTAATTGATTTTCTACTTTCTTAGAATTGCAAAGGCTTTGAATAGTTGTAGCGCTAGCACTGGAGATATTATCAGCACCACAGATAGGCTTAAGCAAGAACTTGACATCACCACTCAAATGCAAGAGATTGTGTCATGCTTCCTTCGTGATTATCAACTTTCTAATGAAGAGGTTAAATTTTTATTTACTTTCTATTGTTTTATACCATTATCCATTGAACTTAACATTTTCTCTTTGCATTTACTTCTTGTGTTTCTCCCATTTGTAGATAAATGCATTGAGGGATGAAGACTTGAATGAAAATTTCTTCAAGGCACTTTCTCATGTTCAAGAAATTCACACCAACTGCAAAATACTATTAAGGACACATCACCAAGTACTAATTTTTCCTTTCCTTTTAAGCCATCTTGTTGATTATCTGAAAGAGGAGAAGCAACAGTCTTACATATATTGTGTTTTGATTTTTTATGTTTAGTTGTATATCAGTTTAGTTGAAGCCAAAACAAAATGTAACAATATACTTAGTGGCAAAACAAGCATTAATTAGTGGCAAGCTAAGCACTATCTTTTTGAATCTTCACCATCTAATGCGACCATTTTCTGATCTTGTGCCTTCATTTAATCAATTAAATTTAGGGGCCTAGTTGACATCTAAGGCATCTGGATCAAAATGTTGAAATGTACGAAAGGTTGGACACCTAATATTTATACTTATGCCCAATTTCTATACTTAGGAATTTATAGAAGAACGTAGGGAGAAGAGAAAGGAAGCTAAAAAAAATGGTATAACTTCCATTGTTTGGCACTTGACATGAAAAGGGAAAAGGTGGGGGGTGTAGTGAACTTTGGCGCATAATTCCTTTTTAAACTGTAGTGAAAGCAAAGTATATGATTATAAAATTTGCCACCATGATCTTGATTTTTAAAAGTTTATTAAGACCATCATAGTCATATTTATGCAAGGCAAGACACAACCCTTAGCACTTTAGACCTTGAAAGGCAGGCTCATGCCTTTGTGCGCCTCAGACTTAAGACAAGGCGTTGCCTGTGTGTGGCCTCATGTTATTTTGCCACCTTGTGTGTTTTTTTAATTTAAATATATTATATAATCGAAGCCATCCCTTTATAATATGAACCATCTATTTTAAGTTTTAAAATAGCTTACCATGGGCTTGCCAACCCCTTATAATCTCAAGAAAAAATTAAAAAAAAAAAAAAACACATACACACAAAATAGATGAGGCAATGACACTGCTTTGGCCAACATTCCAGATATGATAAATCAGTTTTTCTTCTTCTTCTTCTTTTTTATTGTACCATCATTCTTCTCAATTCTCAAGTTTTGTTTTTTCCATTCTTCCCATTATGTCTCTCTTTTTACTCTTCTTTCATCCTTTTTATTCTAGTTCTTTTCTTTTCATCTCCTTCTACACTGCTGTTTTCTTGTTTCTCTGACATAAAAATTTTGCTTATAGATGTTGTAATACTGAATTTTTGTCAGACTTTTAGTTATTGATTATATAATTCAAATATCGTTGATTTTGTGCTCAAATAGTGTTGTTTTGGTGTTCTTCTTGTACCTTGATGTGCCTTGCGCCTTTAATAACTATGCTTATAGTAAAAAATGATAACATGAAGAAAATTTTTAACTTCTTCATTATTAGTAAGAAAGGATCTGGCATAACCGTGTAAAGTTGAGGTAGAGATAGCCTTCTTGGGGGTATAGGCCTTCGATGCTTTTGACCTTTTCATTCTTCCCCTTTAAGTCTGCATTTGTTTGATTGAAAATAACTTGTTGCGAAGCAAATATTTTCAGAAAGCATGATGGAATAAGATGAATTATTTCTCATTATTTAATTGTAATACTAAGAATCAATCAAGTTTTTTTTTTTTTTTTTGAATTACACTACAAAATATGAAACTTAATTTTGCTCAATTTCCAAAGGTGAGCACATAGGTAGCCCTATAGGGTGTCTCAAGGATAATTTCTCATGTAAGACCACAAACCTGGTGCATTACCTAGGTTTGGATGTGCCTTGAGGTAAAAGATGCTTCATGTAATCTAACATTAGGTTTTGTAGTGCATATGTTGATATTGCATTTGATATGTCTAGAATTTATTTTTTAGAGTGATCTATTGAAGCCTTTTGAGTGGTGACTTGTGGCATGTACTGCCTTCACAATTATATTGTTTTTTTTTGTTTTGTTTATCACCTTTCCTTTGCTTCCATTGCTTTCAAAAGAACATAGCAATGAGGATAATTGCTTGGGAGCTCTTCACAGCGTGCTGGCTTGGAGCTTATGGATATGATGGCAGTGTATCAAGAGGGAGCATATGAGTGCCTATGCAGGTGAAACTTCTCTATAATCTGACCATTTTTATTCAAGCATGTAAAGGCCTCCTTGCTTGCTCTATGTCTCTTACTAGCATTTAGGTTGGGTTGTACTAGTGATAGGTCTAAAAATTTTTTCTCAATGGGGAAAATATATATGTATACATATGCAATTAATGAATTTCTCATGAATATTACTCATTTAATTGTCATTAAATTTTCTAAAGGTTGAATCATAATTTTACTAGCTAATAAATTCTAATAAATTTTAATTAGTGATTATTATTGTTTTCATGACTGGAAGCTTGAACTCCCATTGAAGATTAATTGACCTAAAAAATATTAGGGATTCTATGGACTTGATAGGGCACAATTGAAGAATAAGATTCAATAGACGAAAGTTTAAAACTTTACACACGCACACACACGCACTCACACAACTACTCAACTAAGCTTTAATTCTAAGTTAATTAGAGTCGGCTATATAGATTTGCCTTTTCCATTTAAGGTGATCTTGGGCCACATCTTCTGAAAGATGTAAGGTCTTTAGGTCATTTGAATTACTCTTTGTCACGAGTTTTCTCTCCTTTTTACCTATATTTACTCTAATGTGTTTTACTTTCCTAATTGGTACATCTAAAAGCTTACGATTCAGATGCCCAAACCATATTAGTCTCCCCTCCTTTAACTTGTTTGCGACCGGACAACTCCAATTTTATTTTCCAATATACTCAGTCCGAATTCTATCCATTATAGTATGATCACATACTCATCTTAGCATTCTCATTTTTGCTACACTAGTCTTGGAGACTTGTTGTGTTTTTATTGCCCAAAGCTCACTCTCATGTATTATAGTGGGTTTTAGCGCAGTGCGATAAAATTTTCTTTTTAGTTTAGATGAAATCTTGTGATCACATAATACACTCAATGCATTCTTCATTTTGTCTATCCGGTTTTAAGTTGATAGGCAACATCATTCTCACAACCCTTATCTTCTTGCATGATTGATCCTAAATATTCAAAGTGTGTGCTTTGAGGTATAACTATTCCCTTTTCTCATATTCTCTCTACTACTACGTTCACTAAACCTACAATGCATATGCTTAGTTTTTGTCCTACTTATTTATCTTCTTGCGTGATTGAGCCTAAATATTTGAAATGTGTGCTTTGAGGGATAACTACTCCCTTTAATCACATTCTCATATTCTCCCTACTACTACCTTCACTAAACCTGCAATGCATAAACTCACTTTTTGTCCCACTTATTTTAAAACCCTTTGTCTCTAGTATACTTCTCCAGAGCTCCAACTTTCTATTAATTCCTACACGAGTCTCATCTACTAGCACTATGTCATCATCAACAAATATCATACATATATCTTCTTATATATCCTTTGTGAATTAATTTATGACTATAGTAAAAAGACAAAGACTTAATGCTGACCTTTGGTGTAGCTTGACTGTGATGGAGAAGTCTCCTGTATCTTCTCCAACTATTTGTACACTAGTGGCTATCTTATCATACATGTTTTTTATTATTTAAATGTATCTAATTGTGTCATTCTTGCGCTCTAAAGCCCACCTCAATACAACTCGCGGCACTCTATCATAGGCTGTCTCTAAATCGATGAATAATAGATACAAAACTTTCTTCATCTCTTTATAATTTCCCATTAAGTTTCTGCCGAGAAAGATTACTTCTATGGTGGATCAACTTGACATAAAATTGGTTGGCTAAGATAGATGAGCAACATCAAATGCATTGTTCCACAACTCTCCCGCAACTTCATGGTGGGGCTCATAAGTTTAATTCCTTTATAGTTGGAACAACTTTGGATATCTTTTTTGTTTACTCTTTCTCCATTCATCCCAAATCTTTTTGGAGATCAAAATCTTATTAAACAAATGAGTTAACTAAATTATCCCCACATCATCTAGGGATTTCCACATCTCAATAAGCATCCATTGGGATCACATGCTTTGTCCAGTTTCATTCTTCTCAAAGCTTCTTTAACTTTTGAGAACCTAATTCCACTAATAGAGTTCACATTATTCTATATTGTTATATGGTTTCCACTTACTATATTTCTATTATAGCTTTCATTAAAGAGATCTCCAAAATATCCCCTTTACCTTTTCTTAATATCCTCCTTCTTCACTAAAATCCTATCATCCTTACCCTTAATACACCTAATTTAATTCAAATCTTTAGATTTCCTTTCCTTCGTCATAGCTAACTTGTAAATATCTTCTTCTCTTTCTTTTGTTCCTAATTTCTCATACAACTCATAAAACTGTGCCCTAGCCTGACTTATTGCCTTGTTTGGTTCGTTTTTTGTTTTTTTACATTGCTCATAAGCATCCCCATTTTAGCCTCTAATTAGTTTCTTGTGTCGTTCTCTTTTACTTTTTATGCTTTTTGGATTGTCTCGCTCCACCACCACCCCCTTTTTTGATGGTGGGCTATGTCCTTTAGCCTATCCAAGCACGTTTCTACATATCTCTAGAATCTTTTTATTCATGTTTGCCCACATATCATTTGCTTCCATATTTAGATCACATGCTCCCATATTTCTCAACTTATTCCTAAAGTGCTCGCATTTCTCCCCCTTTTAGCCCGAAGTCAATGAACTTTTAAAAACAGCAGTACACTGCCTCAAAGAAAGGCCTGTCCTTTTCAAGTATTGTGCAGAAGAGGTGACTGTCCTGTGACTAACAAACATTTTTGGAAGACAAGCATTTTTGCATGGTAGAAGGCCTCACTGAACTGATCATACAGGTGGCAAATATGAGGCACAATGCTATGTTTCGGAGATTTATAAGTGCTCTGACTCGTGGAGGTCCTGGTGGGCTACCTAGACCAATGGAGGTTCATGCGCATGATCCACTACGTTATGTGGGTGACATGCTAGGATGGCTACATCAGGTTTGATTTGAAGCCTTTAATTGTTTTCTGATATGTTTTGATCTGTAATTGTCAAAGGTGCGCCTCACGAGGTCCAGTAGGCTCATGAGCATCTCCTCAAGAGGCAAGAGGAGGGTGCTGTGTTGCCACACAGGTGCGAGCCTGTTGCTAGTTGCTAGGAGCAAGAAAGGCACGCCTCTCTAAATTCCACCCTTATCCATGGTTTTCACAAAAAAAAAAAAAAAAAAAAAATTGCCATCACTGGAATCGCATCTCCCCTATTTGCTAGAATCCAGTGTTGGCATGTCAAAAAGTCACTTACATTGCTGGAATCTAACCGAACCACCATCTATGGAGTCATTGGATACTGATCTGTCCATTTCCATAAACATGGGCCAACATTTTCTCTTCTTCCACATTGTTTTCCTTTCAGTTTCTCTCTCTTCCCTTTTTTTATTTCTGGGTTACCAATCTGTTACTGAGTTTTTAAGCTGAAAAATAAAAAAAAAATTTTTTCTGGGTTTTCAATAAGTTTCTGAGTGTATTTCTCAAAATAATTTTAAAAAAAGTTTCTGAACATTCAAAAACATATATTTATTTAGGTCATTTTAAAATTAATCTTTCTCAATTAAGAAAAATAAATGGACAAGTACTAGTAAAAAATGGAGTCATATGATATCTAATTTTTCAAAATCATTTACTCTCTCCATTCCTAAATATCTGATTTTTTTTTCCCAAAATATGTGTCACTTTAAAATATCAATAAGACTTTAACTCATTTTTTTCAATTTTATCCTCATCTTTATTAAATAATTATTGCATATATTAATTGATTGCATTAATCTAAAAAGGGTAATTTAATAATTTTTTTCTAAAATGTAGCCTAATTAATAGTTTCTTAATTTTTGTACAATATTAAAAAATGATAGATATTTAGGAATAAATGGAGTAATTATTATTTTTTGAAATCTAAAAATGGAAGTCTATTTAATCCTTTTCCAATTGAAATTTTGGAAGCAGAGAATGACTTCAAGCTTTTGTTAATTCCATTGAAGAAAATTATCACAAGGGGTAAAAATGTTTTCCCATTTGGATACACTAGATACTTCATTCAATTTATGATGCTCAGATGCTTTCATTATAATTATTAAATCTTTTAACAATTTCTTTCCATTTTAATTATTTTTTAAGATTTCTTTAAATTTTTAATTATTTTTGTGCCTCATGTTTCTTAGGCATGCGCCTGCACCTACGCCTACACCTTGCATCTAAGGCCCACGACCTCTTGCTATCTTTAACAATTATGCTTTGATATTTCCAATGCAAGTATTAGTCTCTTTTCATACATTAAAATTGATTTGATATTTTGTTTCACATGCAGGCTTTGGCATCTGAACGAGAACTTGTTCTTTTGTTACTTGATCCAGATACTGGATCCACTGCAAATAGATTGTCCAAGAGTTTGGAGAATGGTGCTGGAAAGGCATAATCTGACTTGACATTTGTCTTGGATAGAATTTTTGAGGGAGTTTGCCGGCCTTTTAAAGTTAGAGTTGAACAAGTTTTAGAGTTGCAGCCTAATCTTATAATCGCATATAAACTGAGTAATACCCTGGAATTTTACAGCTATACTGTGAGTGAAGCTCTAGTTATCTTCATTTTCTTGACGTTTTTTTTTTTTTGTTTGGTATAATGATGCCAGCACTGAAAATTTGACTTGAGTTCTGTACAAATACATGAATATATATTTTTTTTTTTGCTATTGATTGCTTGTATAAATTAACAATTTCTGATGAAGTGGATTTGGCTGTTTTCTCTATGTATCATTTTATCTTTTAAAAGTATGCATTTGATGTCTACATCATTCTGTTGGAACACCTGATAGATGTGTTTGAGTGGACATTATTAGCCTATTTAAGCACTCAATTACCAAGAAAAAGTAAAATGAAACCTGAAGAACTCTTAGAAATCAATATGGATGCTGGTATTATAATTCCTTTTTTAATTTATTTTCTCCACCTTTCTCTTATCATTATGCTACAGATGTCAGATTTGGTTGGGAGAGATACAACTCTCTGCAGTACACTTTGGATGCTCAAGGATGCTGCTCAGAAAACATTTTTTGACATTCTGAAAAGTCGAGGGGAGAAACTTTTATGCTATCCTCCTCTTGTTGCAGCTGATCTTTCCCCACCAGAAGCAGTGAGGGAAGGAGTCTCTGTTCTACTTGAAATAATTGAGACCCATGACAGCATGATGGTTCCTGCTTCAGGAAAAAAGCCTGATTTTGATCCAGTGATATCTGCCATACTTGATCCCATTATTAAGGTATGTTTCTTTTTGCAACTGGAAAAATTGGATTACTATTTGTTGACTTGATCTGGGCTGTGCACTACCAAGACACAATGACATGAAGTTTAGTGATACTTGATATTAGTGTTGAAAAACATTCACATGCAGTATTTCATATTTCTTAAAAAATTCTATTTTTGTGAAAGATGTCAATGTTGAAATGTTAGTTATTATTATTTTTTTTAATCTTTCAAACAGGTCAATCTTGTAAACAGGCACTTTTTTTCATTGATTTAAATGATCAGTGGGGATCAAAATACTTTCCTCAACATAGGATTTTGATCCCCCGCTGATCATTTAAATCAATAAAAATTAAAAAAAAAATGTGAAAGCGGACCAGTTGTTAACTGTGCCCATTGTCCCAAGCTGAAGTCATCTTGTGCTAAGGATTGATCACAGTGCCTGCTCTGGGTATTGTGGATCCAACATTAATCCTCTTATACCTAGTAATTGGTGTATTCGAGATGTGTTTTCCCTAGCTTGCAAAAAAGACATTAGTTGTCTCTGATATTGCTATCAAGGTTAATTCAAGAAACTGGTGAACAGCTTTGTGGCTAACAAGGTTTGTTCTGGTTGTTGGGTCATGTTGTGTTGTATTGTGTTCAGACATGGATATAACTAGGTTTGGCCCAATATGAACAAGATAAGCCAATTGTGCAAAAATAATAATAATATTTTTTTATAGTTATATATTTATTCTATTTATAATAATAATAATAATAATAATAATAATATATTTTATTGTAATCATATATTTATGATATTTATTCTTTATTCTATTTATTATAGTAGTATATTTTTATTATAATAACTATTATAATAATACATAATATATTTTTCAAACCTTTTCACGGCCCAAGTATAGAACAGTTAACACTACATGGCATGATAAACATTTGATATATAGGTAGACCATGTATGTTAGAGCTAAAGAAAACAATGCTACTGGGACCTAATACTAAACAAACCCAAAATTATGGTCTAAAAAGAAAATGTTTTCTGTGATTTGCATAGAAAAGAGGGGTTATCTTCTCTTTTTGTAGAGGAGACAACTCCTCTCTCTCTTACTCTCTACTGATGGGATTTCACTCATTGTCTTGTTAAGCATGTGATTAGCAGGTTAATAATTTAACACATGACACCATATTATTTTCATGTCACAACCGGGTTGACATGATAATGATATGAACACAATAAGTCCAAAACAAACTCACTAACATCAATTGGGTTTTGTCTCATCTCATGTTCTTATGTCATGTCCCCATGCTTTATGGGTTGTGTTGTTTTCTAGTGATGGTAAAACCTGTGATAAATGTGTGATTGGAAAGACTGATAATAATGCCAAGAGGGAAGAGTTTGATCAATGTGTGAGAGTTTGACTGGAAGAGAAGGTATGCAAATGAAGATCAAAACCAGAGTGGAGAAAAAAATTTGTTGGGGAGGCTTCCAGTCTAAATGGCTTATTATTCATACAAACAAGCTGGTAAATGAAGTGATTTTGTCACAAGATATTATGTTTGGAAGAATTGAAGTAAAGGCCAGGTCAACTTACGATTTTTCATTATCTCAGTGAATTAGCTTGAGCAGATGTTTACCTCTTTTGATCTTGTTAAGCTCATGTATTAACATTACATGAGTTTTTGTGATTAATGTGCGTTTGCAAGTGTTTATTCACAAGGCCTGGGCTAAGGCTTCAATTTTCAAGGACTTCTCTGGAAAGATGAAAATCCACTGTGAATGATAATTATTCAAAGGTCTGCCATCAATAATTTCATTTGAGTTTACTGGAAAAACAACCCTAAGGTTCCAGTTCCAATTTAGTATCCCATTTTTTCAAAAAAAAAAAAAAAATCTACAGTTTACACTCAATTGGTTTATGGTGAAAGATTACTTTGTCTCTAGTGTGAAGGAGCTTCTATTTATCATCTCTCTCTCTCTCTCTCTCTCTTTGTTAAGATGCAATATGGTGTTAGTCCTTTCTATTCCCATAAACCACCACTCCCACTACTGCTATTTCAGCTTGTCTTTTTCCACTGTAAATCTGATTTCCCCTGGATTTGAATCATTGGTGTGTGATCTCTTGGGGAGTGTTTTAACAGTACAGTCTGAGTATTGTGATTACTACTTTTTACTCTAAATAGCATCCAATATAAATTTGATTGCTTTCAATCATTGCAGATGTGTGAGCAAGCTGCAGATGCACACAAGTCAAAGGGAGTTGGCCACCTGTCAAGGAGAAGAGTAAGTTCAGAGTCTGGCCAAATTAATAAATCATCAGTTGATGCACTTTTGTCAAATAGCAGCTCTGCCCCATCCTCTCAGGTTTATACTTATCCCTTCTTTCTGCTTCATTCATGACTATCCTGACGTCTAACATTTTAACAGTCCTGTGGGATTATTTCATCTTTTATTAGATATTTGATGTGCTTATATAAATGTCATCATTTAAATTATTCTTGATAATTATAAACACATAAAAGATGCCTATATATTTTATGCAAATGAACATTTTAATCTTGATATCACACATATGTTATGTAGATTATAAATGAATTATGTCAGGGTGACACGACATGTGAAATTAGGGTTGTAATGGGTTCGTCTGTCAATCTGTTATACAATCTGTTTCAAGTCATGTCATAAATGGGTCAATCCGTTTATGACATGAATCCCCTAAAATTCAATCCTGACCCGTTAATTTTTCATGTTTCGCAAATCATATTTGCGTGTTATGACTCACTTTGACACTCCTACACGCAATGCCTTAATAACATGCTGCCACCATGCTTCATGGTTAAGACCATTAAATCAGTTGTTGCCTTAAATATTTCTTTTGAGTATTTAAAAGATATGCTTGCATACTTTGGAAACTTCTAAGCTATTGCATTCATTTCCCCCACAAGTGAACTTTACTTTGTGATCATGCGGATGTGGTATGTTGTTACTATATTTAGTTCTAAGGATTGAGGATTTTTCCAATTTTTGCATTTGGAACTATTTGAACCGTTTCCCTTTTGATCATATGTTTTCCCAAAGTCCCTACTTTTGATATGATTGTAAATCCTGGGCCTTCTAGATCTCATGCCTAGAGTCAACTTGTCATACAGAATTAGGCTCTTTGAAACCATCCATGCCATTACGTTATGAATTAATTATTTATATTCACAATTCCAAAGGTATTTTCATTAATAACTGAGGCATGTGAGGAACAAATTCTCCTCTCTTGATTTCTCCTTCTCTATGAGATGGGCACACCATTGTCGCCAAATGCATCAGCTGCCCCTTGAACTATACATGAAATGCCTATTAGCTGCATGACTTTTTATTTTGACTTATTCAACACTTCGAGTTTTATTTTGTGCCTATTAGCCGCATCCATTATTATTTTTATATCTATTGAACACTTCTCTAGCAATTTGAAATAGCTGAATGAGGGGCATGTGCCTAGCATGGAAAAAAATGATAACATGTGGAGGATGGGCTAGAGAAAAATAGGAGTTTCCTTTTTCTTTCTAAATCTTTTTTATCACATAAATTATAAGTTTATAAGTTTTACTTCACATTTGGTTGTGGAATTTCAACAAGCAGGTTTGGATGAAATATCATTCCTTATTACAGCAAATAAAATTGCTCTTTAGAGAATCCATTAAGTTTGAAAATAAAAACAGTAACTTCAAGAGACTCATCTGTAGCAAAGATCCTAGATTCATACATCAGTATCAGTATAGAAACTACTTTTCTATCAGACATATTGAGATGGTTTTCAGCCCCTTATGACAAATTCTTTTGTCCCATTTAATTTCCCTCTCTTAACAACCCTTCAAAGTGTCTAACATTTGCAACTCAAATTCATTCACTAATAATATTCATATAGTCCATGTACAAAACTAATTCCAAACTCTTAGGAATGAAAATGGATGGTTTATCAATTTTCTCTTTTGTCATTGTTGTTGTTTGTTTCAATTAAGTACAAACTTTCGTTTGTTGTTTTCTGGGTACCTTAACAGGAAAGCGTACTTACATAGTGAGAAACAGAGAGGAAAGTAAGTAGTCGTTATGTTGATAAACAGATAACAATCTTGGGGTTCAACTAAAATCACTATTTTGGCTTTGAATCACCTCAAATTTAAAGAAAATATAACCAGCCCATTATTTAATTTTAGAGTCCATTTGGATGGATTAGATTTAATATTATGTTAATTTTTTAAAAAAACTTTTAGCTTGAAACTCATTCGATTCCATGATCATTTTAAATTCATATCTTCCAAAATGGACCCTTGGAGAATTGAGCTATGACCAATGAGGGGATTCCTGATTTAGTCCTTGCAAAAGACATTGATGGAATGATCTGGGATTCAAGCGACAGTGGGCATACTGGTAGAGGAGGGAAACTAGAGGTTAAAGACAATGTTGTAGTGGAAGGCGACGCGAGATACTATTTGGTGGATAGCTCGTGATGTCATTCAATGGAGGAAGGTGGTGAAGTTGGAAGGAAGGCTGCTGCAATTAGAGTTTTGGATTTTAGAGGTTGGTGTCAGAAAGAAGATGGAGAGAAAAAGGGCAATATCACTTGCCATGTAACCTGCAATTTTAGTGTCCATTTGCCAGACTGAAAGTGTTATTTACGTGTGTGCTGACTAGATTTTCAAGTCACTAAGAGCTTCAAAATAAATTTTAAAGTGTTGAATAATCAAAATAAAAGGTCAGGGGGCTAATAGGCATTTCATGTATAGTTTAAGGGGCAGCTAATGCATTTGGCCTACCATCATCTCTACCTGTCTCTTTTATTGTTACATGTCCTTTGGAATATGGAAGGGTCAAAATTGTTGCATGGCTTGAATTGTAATACGATTCCAGAATAATGTGATAAAAATTGTGTGCTTTTATTAATTGTTTTTTCATCAGCTAATATCTTTGATACATGCTGAAAAGTGAACCGCCTTCCAAGATATTCCTCATCAACTGTTTGTGTGCCATTCAGCAACCGCTTTCCAGGCATGAGGTTGCAGTGGAATATGTAAAGAAACTTGGAGCAATGATAGAGAATCACATGCATGCTCTTGTGGCTAAAGAAGTGGATGCGATTCTAAGAAGATGTGGCTTGTCACATAAGATGTCCTGCTTTCGTAATTCACTTGGCAATGAAGCTGGGAATACAATTGATGGTACCCCACTGGCTGAGGTTGAAGACACTTCTCCAGCCTCTCTTTCAGAGTCTTTGAGGGCTTTCTTCGGACTTGTTTTAGGAAGCGAGAGTTCCCTTCCTGAATTTGAGCAAATGCAGGTTCCAAAGCTGCGATCGGAAGCATGTATTCAGGTGGCTAGATCCCTTGCTGAAGCTTATGAGCTTATTTACGTTGCAATAATGGATCCCAAGAATGGTTACTCCGAGCCCAAATCGTTGGCAAGGCATCCTCCTGATCAGATAAAGACCATTTGAGGAATATGAATATCTATAGATTCAATTTATTTTTATATTTTCAAACCTGTTTGGGTCTAATTCCATTTAATATTTTGTTGATATTGAAATCTAGATAATAGATGAGTTGTTGATGAAATAAAATTGTTTTTTTTTTCTTTTTTGTTATTGATGTGAATCATGAAATATTGTTTTTTCATGTAGAAAAGTAATGTTAACCCATTTTGTAAACACAACACTCTTGTTATGGATAGGAGATCTCATAGTTGCTAAGTTTTTGCTATGCACAACACCTTTTTTCCCATCTTGTGTTTAAATTATTTTTTTACTAATGTATTGAGAATGAATATTTTACATTAGTGAGATTGAACTTTAATATGTTATTAGACAGTTCATTTCATTTGTGATTCATTACATGATAATTACTGAAGAAACCAAAAGTTTTCCATTGCCAATTTTTATAATCTATAGATATATCTTAAACCTTCATATCAAGTTCGTTATGTTTCTTATTTCTTTTAAATTTGTATGAACTCAAGTTACTGAATTTAGTTAGCCAATGTAACTTTTATTAATTCCTATAAAAAATTTTAGAAAGGGGATTTTTTTTTTTTGAGAATATACAAAGGAGATTAGTTAATTAATCTCTATTTGTATTTAAGTGTTTAATTTTCTCTAATGTAAGATCTTAAATATTAATTTGGCAAGCCAATCCAAACTAAAAATTGAACAAATTATAGCAATGATAAATTATAAACATAAATTGGATTGTTTTCAATTTAAAAAGAACGTTAAAATAAAAAAAAATTAAAGAGAATTTACCAAAATTTCTCTTTATCTCCGTTTTCGAGCCTTGCAATCATTTGGTGGCCCTATTATCATTCCGTAAAAAATCTAGAGCAGTAGCACTCTTTCACCCACTTTACTTAAAACATCAAAAAAGCGTCCATGCCAAAACATATCAATTATTATCCACCATGAATCTATCAACAAGAAGTCTCATGGAAACGACACCGTTCTGGATCAAAACCTGTTGTAAAAACACCTCTCCAATGCTGGTTTCAGGGTATGGTCCTCATGGTGTTAGATTAAAACCAAAATTAATGAGCATGACTACCAGATGTTCAAGAGCTGATGTTCCTTTAGCAACGACAGCAGAAGCAGAAGCAGAAGCAGAAACAAAAGCAGAAGCTTCTTCTCCTTTAATTTCATCACTATCCAAGATGAGGAATTTGTTGGGTGTAGAGGAGGACGTAGAGAAGGTGATACCATAATTTCATCTTTTTCATTTTCACGGTCCTCCAATACTTTCTGCAAATTGTTTTCATGAAATAACGTCTTTGTAGGTTATTTATCGATGCCGATTCTTGGCCATTCTTGGGGTTTTTGGATCTTTAATTGGCTCAATTCTGTGTTTCGTCAAGGTACACTTCGCTCTATCAATTTCTTTTGTAGAAGAATTTTCTCGAAAAGAATTCCTGAACGGGGAATTACCCCACGCTAAATTCATAAGTTTGGTCTTTGGTGTGCAGGGATGCACTTATGTTGTTTCATCTTTCATGGAATACTTTATGAATCGTGGCAAAGTGATTATATTGCTGGTAGAGGCCATAGGTGATAATTTATTCTAGTAATTGGATGGCTGTCTTGTCTATATTTGATTTTGTTTTGAATGAAACAAAAATAAGTAAATAAATAAAACAAACAATAATACGGTATGGTTTGTTTACACTTCAAAACGGAAAAATCTTTCTTGCATGCATGGGATAGTAAATTAAATTGTAAATGAATAGTTAGATTAATAGAACTCGATCACATGTAAAGTTTTTGGTTAGTGGCTGATAAGATGGTTGTATAAACACTAGGTATAGATGAAAATTTTCTAAAACAGAGCCCCTCTTCCCTATGTGGATTAAATATAGAATTTGTTTGGACTGCCATATCTCTACATTTATATGCACTTGAGCCGTGAGTGATTAAAATATCATCATCTCTTTTTTCCTTTGTTGTATACTAGTGTTTCTTAAATTGTGATCTTCATGAATACATTACTGTCTTGATCCTCATCCTCATCCTCATCCTCATAATCATAATTATTTATACTAGGATAAATTAGGTGTAACAACAAACAAATGCATGGTTTCTGTCTTTTTTGAGTAAAAGATATGAAACTCTATATTTTAAAATTCATGAAGCAATGAAAACAAAAATGAAATCCAAGAAAGCAAAATCAGGTTTTTGTGTTATGGTAACAGTTCGAGAGCATGTCCTTTGTCCTCCCTGCTTGTCATTGGACTTCACAAGTTTCATTGTCTTTCTATTCTGGCCGATAGCTGCCCATTAGATTTTTGGGCTCGACACAAAATATAGTATGGAAATTGTCTTCTTTTATTCCCTTATAGCTACTGTGATACATTCAAATATATATATTTTTTTTTTGCTTCCACTTTAAGTCATCTGAAATTGGCACATTGCGCAGACAATATGAATTCTAGTCCTTGTGTAGCTTGGATTCAAATATTCTGCCCCATAAGTGAGAAAGAAAATCTAGACTTTATTTCTGGTTGACCGGTAATGCTGTTGATATTTATAACATCAAGCTGCCAATCCCTTGGGCATGAGTTTTCAGTTAAAATTAGATTCTATAGCACTTCACATCAATGGTGATATTACTCTTCTGCTTGCCCATACTTCAACTTCTTTCTTTATATTTACTCATTCTATTAATGTTCTGTTATGTATTTGCTCTGAATTCTTCGACTCCCTAAACTACATCTACTCCTCTGTCCTCCCCTTCCTTTTTTTTTTTTTTTTTTTTTTTTTCTAATGTAAACCATTTAGAGCTCTTGGCACTAGCAATATATGCATAAAAGATAATGGCATTCTCAAATATGCACTATAACATTTCCATAACCTGAATCCACTGTGCTGGATTATGTTAAAATGTGATTTGTGTGCATAATGCTAGACAAACAATCCCATTTTAGCCAAGAGCAACTTACAATTCTTTTTCAGTCAAGAGCATTTAAATAGTATTCAACTGTGATTTAGCATTGGTTTTTCAAAGATGGTTATGCTCAAAAGTATAAACTTTGGAATGATAATCCTTTAAAAAGCATCGAAGTTAAATATAGGTAGCAAATATATTTGTTAATCATCATGATCAATGAGTTTCTACAGCTTGGGATTGCAGGGTGAAAATCAGATCAATGTTCATGCATGTTTCTTTTTGCATGTTAAATGATAAAAATATATAATTCTGTTAGAAGCTTGTTAGAAACTATACCACACGCTCGCACAAAACACTTGCACAAGGAAGAAGGGAGAACACTTGAACTTATATTAAACTCTTCAAGTGACTCGATCCATTTAGCATTGCTTACATGACCTTTTATAGTACTCAAAACATGTAATTCATCTAATTAATGCTTCAATAAACTCGCAAATTAATGTCACTTTAGAAAACTACAAACTTAATAACTGATAAGAAACATATAAAACATCAATTATTCTTATAACTGAACTTCTAGTTTAATATCTAACACCCCCTTGAAAACTTGAACTCTTTACAATTTTGAGTATCATTCTCAATTTCTAGAAATTGTCATGCTTCAGAGGTTTTGTGAAAATGTCAGGAACCTTAGAGATTTTACATACTTCAAGTTTTTTTTTTTTTTTTGTGCACCTGAATAAAGTGAAATCTTGTATCAATATATTTGCTTCAGTCATGAAACACTGGATTTTTGGCTAAAACTTGAGCTCATTTGTTATCAATCATAATTGTTGCCTCACTTTACTCTGCATGAAGTTCCTTCAATAAACTCCTTAACCAAATGGCATGGCATGTAGTAGAGGTGGTTACAGAATCCTCAGATTCGCAAGTTGAGAGTGAGACAATAGGTTGCTTTTTTAAGCAGTAAGAAATTATATTATTTTCCATAAAGAAAAACATAGCTACTAATGTTTTTTTTCTATCATCTAGATCTCCAGCAAAATTACTATCACATTAAGCAATCAACTTGAATTCATTTAAGGATGAATAAAATATTCCATAGTCAATGACTCCTTTAAGGTATTGAAACTTGGTTGCTTTCATGTGAGAATCAAAGAGGTTCTCTGTGAAGCGGCTGGCTAAGACTAACTGCAAACAAGATGTTTGATCTTGCATAGGTCAAATTCGTTAGACTTCCTATTAGACTCTTGAATAAAGTTGCATTGACTTTCTCTGTTTCTTCCTCCTTTTTTGATAGTTTTGCTCCAATCGCTATGGGGTGTTAATGGGATTGCATTCTAACATCTTGATCTTCTTTGGCACCTTTTTGGCTTAGCCTTCCTGTGAAATGAATATGCCATCCTCTTACTTTACTTCAATTACCAAATAACAAGACATGAATCTTATGTCACTCATCTCAAATTATCTAATCATTGCCTTCTTGAAATCCTCAAACATTCTCGGATTACCACCTGTGAAAATAACATAATCCATACATGTATAAACAAATGAAAATCTCCATTGTCTTCTTTCACATATAATACATATTCATGCATGCATCTGCAAAAACATTCTTCTAGAAATACTTGTCAACACAACTATTCCAAGCTCTTGATGCTTGTTTGAGCTTGATACAAACCTTTCTTCAGGTTCAATAACTTATCTTCTTAACCTAACAATATATTCCATGGTTTGTTCAATGTAGCCTTTTCTTCAAGATATTCATTAAGAAAAGTAGACTTAACATCTAATTGATGAATCTTTCAATGATTTTGAGCAGCAAGAGATATCAATAATCGGATGTTTTCTTAGTGAGCAATAGGAGCAAACACCTCTTTATTTTGCCTTTGCTTGTAATCTTTAGCAACAAGTGTGACTTTATATCTGTCCACTTTACGCTTGGATTCTTCTTGGCGTTGAAGACCATTTGACTCTAAGAGCCAGGCAACCACTTGGAAGAGAGACAAGGTCCCAAGTGTCTTTTTTCTTGATTGAAAGAATCTCCTTGTTCATAGCTTAGACCCTCTTATTCTCCTTGCTAGCTTCTACACAACTAAAAGTTTCAATGTCAGCAAGCAAAGTAGTATCGTTAAATTCTAATCTCTCAATTGCATCATAAAGATTAGCAAGACTCTGATATTCCCATGGTCATACACTTGAGCTTGATTAGGTTGTGCTTGACGGTGATGATGCATGGGAAGATGGAGTTGGTAGCTGGTGGAGTAGACTCTCCTTGAACTTCTTTGACCTTTGGATTCTTTAAAATAAGGAAAAAGATCATAAGATTTTTTTTCTTCTAAACTCCTGTTCCGAGTTTTGCCCTCATCGAACTTAACATCTTTGTTGATCACAATCTTCCCATTGCTCGAATTGAACTTGTAACTTTGTGTATTCTCCTCATAACCAATGAAACCAAGCTTTTCATTTCTATCATCAAGCTTGGATACACATATGCAATGGATCCAACAACTCGAAAGTGCGACACACTTGGCTTCTAGCCACTCTATGCTTTTTGGGGTGTCACATTCTTCAAACTCTTAGTTGGAATGATTGGACAGGTATACTACACAAGCAACTGCTTAATCCCAAAACTCCTTTTCACATCTTCTCACTTTTTAACATAGTCTTGCCATAGTTAAGACCATATAGTTCTTCCTTTCAACAATTCCATTTAGACGGGATCCAAGATTTGTCAAAAGATGATGAATTCCATGCAACTCACAAAAGCTTTTGAATTCAAGGGACAAACTCACCTCCTTTGCCAGTTCTCAATGCTTTAATCTCATAGCCTATCCCTTTTTCAACCAATGCTTTGAACTTTTTGAAAGCATCAAAAGGCTCGGACTTTTCTGCTTCAAAAAATAGACCCAAGACCAAAATTCCAATGACTAAACCTCATATGCCAAATCTATATATAGCTTCAACTATTTGTATATCTAGTGTAAACATCTCATTCCTTATCATAGTAATCTTAGCAATGGGATTATTGTCATGATCTTTTAATCAGAATATATACCCTTCTATGTTTATTTTACAACTTTTCTTCATTAGTTGTCTAGTGCTTAGAATATTACTTTCCAACTTAGGAATGTAATAAACATTTTGGAGAATTTTATGATCGCCATTTTTCACCTCAAATAAGATAGTTCTATTGCCTTTGATCTCCACCTTTGTATTGTCACTAAGAAAAACATGATTGTTAACTTTGGTGTCAATCTCTATGAACTTACCCTTATCACTTGTCAGAAAGGTTGCTAGCTTCATTATTAAGGTACCACACACTCTTCTCACTAGTTGACTCATCCTTACTGGAAACGATTAAGGTTGGCACTACCACATCTTCTTTGTGCTCCGTAAGCTTCGTTTCTTTTTTAATACCCTTGGTTTGACACTTCCAAGAGTAATGGCTATACTTGCCACAAGTATAACATTCAACTTGAAATTTGTCATTTTTCTATCATAGTATATGTTATAGTTGCCTCTTCCTCTCCCACGACCTCCTTGAAAGTTATGAGTTCTTTTGTCATTAAGAGATTGTTCATCTCTTCCTCTTTCTCTTTATCTTCCTTGACCATATTCACATTCATACCCATGTCCATGACCAGGACCTCTTCCATATGATTGGCCTTGACCAACTCTTTTGGATGTATCTCCCTTAGACTTCAAGGATAACTTTGCTTATAAAGCGTGTTCCACTTGTTTGTGCATGCCATGATTCATTCTTTCTTGATGGGCTCTCAATAAACCATTCAATTCTTGTCCTGTCATGGTTTCCAAAAACTGTGTTGAAAAAGCGTTAGATCTTTTCAATGACATGAGCATCTTGTATGGTCTCGCAAAGTCTCTTCATTTGATTTACTACCAGTGGAACTCTTAAGAAGTAATTTGCTATGGATTCACCCTTCATCAAGAGTGATTTAAAACTCAACCCTCATGAGAGTTTAGTATAATATAATCAAAAGTAATTTAATGTAATCAAAAGAAATTTTAGTTTAATAGTTCAATTGAGTTTATATTTGATGACATTTCATTGTAATTGATTACATCATACCAAACAGCCACTTAGAGTTTAAAGTTGAACCTTCTTCACTTTATCAACTCTCATAACAGAGTTTGAAGAGTCTCTTACGCTTTCTTGGATGTGGTATCATTATCAACCTTCTCTAATATATCATCATACCAACTTTGATGGATGATCAAGAGTGCACATTGATCTTTCTTCCTTTCCCACGCCGGAGGTTCTCTGGGCTTGGTTTAATGATGCCTCATCTTGAGGCTCCAAGACCCTTTCTCAACCACATCTTACACTCCTTGAGAACCAAGGATAATCTTCATTCTAATTGACTGATTCTCATAGTTGTGTTTAGTGAGTTGTGGATATTGGGGCAAAAAAAAAGTTTCCCTTGGATGCCATTTATTATCAATGGGCTTTAGAAGCTGGTGGATACCATATCTCACACAAACACACACACACACACAAAACACTCATAAAAGGAGCAATGAAGAACACTTGAACTTGTATTAACTTTTGAAGTGACTTAACACATTTGAAAGTGCTCACGTAACCTTTTATAGTACTCAAAACATGTAACTCACCGTAACTTAATTAATACTTTAACAAACTCACAAATTAAAGAAAATTCTTAATTTAATAACTAGTGAGAAGCATATGAAAATCATAAAATGTTAGTTGTTATAACTAAACTTCCAGTTTAATATCTAACAAATTCTTCCTATTCACCGTGTCAAAATCTCTCGATACTGATTATCACACTGCACTTTCAGATGTCTATCTTTTAGGAACCGTGATGTTAGTCTTTGGCATGGGTCTCTACGAGCTGTTTATTAGCAATCTTGACACTGCAAAATTATTATCAGGGGAAAGAGTATCTCATAGGTCGAATTTATTTGGATTATTCACCTTAAAGGTATGTCTCAATTTTTTCTTTAGTCAAGCAATTTTTATTCTTAATCTATGTAATCTGATGCATTTGCTAGTTGTTGACTTTGCAAGTTGCAAATTTTGTTGACAGCCAAGTAAGTTTGGAATGTATAATTGTTATTGGGAAAATACTCCATCTAGAAGGGAGATTTAGAAACTCATAATAAAAATAGACTTGCTTTGGTCTTTGTAATTTAATATTTGATCTCCATTTTGCTGCGAACAACATATGAAGTAGGTTTATATGTATTACTTTTTTAACAAAGCACATCATTGGAGTGTAGATGGATAAAAATAATAATTTTGCTACTAATTTCTTACCTTTCTACTTTTCATGCTTTAATGATGTCTTCGGTGAAAGATTTTATGAGTGTCAAAGTAAGGTGCATCGAATTGTTTTTTTTTTTACCTGTTAGGAACGCTGGTTTACTTTGTGAACATCTGTGAATAACCCGTTTTATTTATTTTCGTGTATTTTTATGTTCAGGAAAGACCTAGATGGTTAGAAATAAAAACTGTGAACGAGCTGAAAACCAAACTGGGCCATGTTATAGTAATGCTGCTTCTGATTGGTTTCTTTGAAAAGAGCAAGACAGCCATTATACAGTCACCCATCGATTTACTCTGTTTCTCGGGTTCTGTCTTCCTTTGCTCTGGTTGCCTTTACTTACTAAGTAAGCTCAGTAACTAAATGAGATGTAACTTTCTTCTTTCCCACATGTTTTTAGAATATAGTTTGAGAATGTAGGTATATATTATTGACTTCTAGCACAGGCGTATGTTTTGTTAATATCTCATGAAATTCATTTCGGCGTCGTTTCTGAACTCATAGTTAAGCTACAATGTAGTCCTAAATGGAAAATTATAATAATAATATAAAGATAATTAAATTTATAACAAAAATAACGGTAACATCCTTTTGGTAATAGCCTTTCGGCTATCCACTTCATAAAAATAATGTTGGAAATGTGATTAAACAGTCACGTAGGATGTATTTGGTTACTAATTTTCTCTTATTATCTACAAAGTATGTTTCTAAAACACTAAGCGCTGGTTTTATTCTTTGAATCTGCATTACAAAAGCTCCGGATCTCCTTTTTATTATTGTTATTTTTTTTGAATCTTAGTAGCTTTTTAAAACTGAACACTTGTAGCGAAATGGCAGATGAGAATTCAAACACAAATTTCATTCATCTACGAGATTAGAAGCAAAATCTAGAAAAAAAATATATTATTTTCTAATTTATTTTCATAAAAAAGTATGAAATTTTACTCATCTTAAAATTATTTTTTTTTAAAAAAAACATAAATATTCTAATAGAAGTGATCCACAAAATCATTTCAAACAAAAAAGAAATCAAATTTAATCAAATTGATTTCAAAGCTAAATCAACCAATAAAAAAGAGGCACTAAAATTGATGAAATCAAACAAATTGCGCAGGAAAAAAAAAACATAAAGAGAGGAAGAGATTAAGGAAAAAAAATTTTGTAAAAAAAAAAAAAAAAAAAAGAAAGAGAGAGAGAGAGCTTGCCTGACAAAAGAGAAGAAATAAGTGTTGGTAGTAAGAAGAGAAATCTTATTGCGTTTGGGTCTAAAAATTGAGATTTGAAATTGCAGATAAAGAGAGCCTAAAACCGCAATGGAATAACTGCAAATTGTTAGTGTTGTGGAAAGCCATTCCGACCCTAATGCTATATTGATTCACCTTTCCACCATATGAGGATGTCCCTTTATCGATTGTAGATGCATTTATTGTCATCAGATTCCACCCATAATTGAGATGATCCTATTGTTTTAAGGATGAGCAGCATAAATCTATGAATTTTGTTGTTGTCATAGTTAACCAGATCTTGTGTGTGTGTGTGTGTGTTTTTTTTTTTTTTAACTTTACAAAGATGAGAGCATTGATTAAAAGAGAGGTAAAAGGGAGTGCGTGAAAGAGAAGAAAAAGAGAAAATGCAAAAAGGAAGAGAGAATTTAGTGCAACATGTGTTTCATTATATTTATGTGGCATCTATATCACGTTTTCGGTTTTTGTTTAAATAGCTTGAAAAGGTTGGAATGATATTATTGTTATTTAGTTACGAGTTTAATTTTTATTTTATAATTTTAATTTAGAGATTATGCTGTAGTTTAGTTGTGAATTAAGAATAGTGAGTGAAATTAAGCCTGCAATTATATTTTTTCCTTTGCTTTTTAAATTGTTCTTCATTATTAATTTGATTTTAATCTCTTCTTGTTTAAAATAAATTATCGGAGAGAAAAAAATAATTTAATTTATTAATAAAATAATTTATTCATTTTAGTAATAGAAAACTCAGAATCATAAAGAAATTTCAAATATATTCTAATTTTACTTATCAGTGCATAAATTAACTTTCATTTTGAAATTTATTGCCAATCTAGATTCTAGGTCTTTATCTTTTTAATTAGTCTAATCAAATCTAAAATTAATATTTACTTCTAATTAGAATAATATCAAGCTATTTAGGTCTATTTTTCAAGTAACATAAAAAATAATTTTTTCGTATGCTTATATTAATAAAAATAATTTTTTAATTTTTAAGATAATAAAATTAACTTAAAAATTTTCTAGAAACTTTAAAATTTTAAATTAATAAAAAAATTCAGTTAAGAAAAATTTTCACTATTTTCCTCATTCTAAACAATAAAATATTTAAAATCAAATACTTAATATTTAATTATTATCAACAATTATTTTGAATAGCATAAATGTTTAGGTTTGGTTTAGATTCTAACACATTTAATTCATTCTCGATCTATTTAAATTTGTTTAGCAACTAATATAAAATTAATTTTTTTAATAAAAATAATTTATAATTTATAGAATACAACCAGTTGATTGTTTTCAATTTTTTCTCAAGTTTTAACAAAGTTTAAAATTAAATTTTACATAAAATATAAAAATTTAATTTTTTTATATTGCTTGGTATTATCCTAATTAGATTATTATTCTAATTAATCTAAAAATAAAAATATTATTCTAATTAGAGTCAGAGTTAATTTTTAATTTGATTAGACTAATAATAAAATTTGAGTAGACTAATAATAAAATTTGAAAGATCTAAAATTTGGCTAAATAATAAATTTAAAAGAAAAAATTAAAATTATATATTCTATTGATAAGAAACAAAAGTTATGATATATTTAAAATCATATTTAATTCTGAATTTTTTAAAATTTATTCTTCTTTTAAATATAATATTTTAAAATAAAATAATTATTAAAATAAAATTTAATTTTTTAAAACTTTTTCAAAATCTGAATTCTAAATGACACCAAAAAAGAAAAAAAAAATGTTAACCTATCTATTATCTTCTATGGGCAAATGTTTTAATTGTGGAATCGCTTATTAGTTACATGGAAAATTATTTAGTGGTCTTCAAATACTTTTATTTTTTTTTTGGAGAAATAGTGGTCTTGAAATACTTAAAATAGTTCTTTACACAAATATATGGAATCCACCTATAAATATAGTGTGAATCCCATTATGAGAAAGGAAATACTTTTCGTAGTAGGATTATTATATAATTTGCCAACAATATGTACCTGTGTCAATCAAACCAAATTAAACCAGTAATCACCGTTTTAAATAAGTGGCGGTTTGGTTTGGATTGTTTTAAAAGCCGAAAGGTGGATTTGCTTGTTTTTGCTGTTTGATATTGAATTTAGGAAGTTTTATTAAAAGTTAGGCGGCATATTAATAGAATTTGTAGCGTGATTAATTAAATATATATTTTTTTATATGACATTTTTGTATTGCAAGTGCAATGCGTGTGTAGACCCATTAATTCTATTTAAAAATTAAAAATTTATCAGATCTATAGTAAATTATAAAATTGATAAAATAAAAGATTTTGAAAGGGAAAATATAAAAATTAGTAGCTTCCACCAATATAATAATAAAAACTTATTTGTTTTTTAATTTATGCAGGATATTAAAAGATTCAAAGGTCCAACTTATGCAAATATTAATGTAATTTGAATTGTTCCATATAAAATTGAAAGTTTATTCTACATCAACCAAGCAAAATTCAAATGAACATAAAATTTATATGATTGAATAATATCAATAACTTACAGCTAATGATTGATAATAAATCAATATATATTATTAATTCTAGTATCAAAATTAATTTTAAATAATTATTTATCATTTGTCAAATAATTGTGTATAACATTATTAAGTGTCATTGTTTTATATTATATTACTTACAACTACCATATTAAAAATTCTAAATAGAAAATTTTAAATTAATTGTCATATAAAAGGACTTTCTAAGTAATAAATTAAAAAAATTCTAAACAGTAAAAATTCTAAAAAATTTTATACAAAAAATTGAAAAAATCTAAAAGATAAAAATTTTAAACAACTTTTACACAAGAAATTGGAAACATTTTTAAAGCAATAATATTAAAAAATAAGCTAAAATTTAAAATTTTAATTATATAAAAACTAACAAACAGTGTAATAGATTATTAGAAATTATTTCTTAACAATTTTTTTTTAAATTATACTGTATAAGATTGAAAATATTAATCAATAGATAATGTTTTGTTATAACTATCTCATATATAAATACGTAATTTATAATTATCTATTAATTTTATTTTTGACTATGAAATATTTAATATTATTTATTTAATTGATTATTCAAAATTATTTCATTCAAATTTAATAAATTTTTTTCTTGAAATTATACTATCTAAAATTGAAAATATGAATTAATAGATAATCTTTTATTATAAATATATTTCAATATAATTATAAATTTTGAAAAATTTATATTCCTATTTTATTTACTCAATAATAATTTTTAATAAAATAATAATTAATTATTTAATTAATAAAATTAAATATTAAATTTATTTAAAATTTACCGCTATAATCATCCGCACGATGCACAATAATAACCCTAATAAGGGCGTATACACATCAGCCCTTCTTTAATGAAGTCAACGGCTCCGTTGCAACCTTCCTGGGATATCACTATCACTACAAGCGAACCGAGTGAGATAATTGCAAATTTCCAATTGTGAGGAAAGAAAAGATAAGAGTTTGTAACAATTTTTTATTTTTTAAAAAAAAGGGAAAAAAAGGATATGAGAATGAATTTGATAAAAATAAAAAAAAGAGGCTCACCAAAATATCCAAGGGTCAGGAAAATGAATCTCGACTTTCATCACTCTTTTTTCCTTCCAAATATATATATATATATATATATATATAT
>CATIWR010156970.1:0-34229 GCA_949677035.1 Omphalea diandra
TTATTATTAATCATTCTCAACCGCTGATACTATCATCACCGTCATTTAAAGTATTTTTCTTATATTAAATAATAGTAGTATATATACAAAATTTTGATGCCTAAATTTTATCATAGTCTTATATAAAAAGAAAAATTAATAATTCTTTAATTATTTTAAACTCCAAAAATATGCATTTTAAAAAATATTTTTCATAAAATAAATAATTTCTCATTTTTTTTGTCCGGTCTCTTCTCACCTCTCACATACACAAAAATTGTATATATGTAATAAACTAATTTTCATATATCATATTAAATTTCTCTCCCTGATATGATTTCACATTATAATTAAAAGACAAAAAGAAATTCATGGTAATACAATTTGAAATTATAAAATTGTGAAGAAACTCGCTTGTCAAGTCAATCCTCTTTGATCTGTTGGGTTCATTACCGAGTCAACACATTGGTTACGAAAAACAAAATAATCAGATCGTCTAAATTCTAATCTAAGCATATATATATATATAGCAAAAGCAAAAATTAGCTCATTATTACTAGTTTTGTTCAATTAATTTATTATTATTATTTTGATTCATTCGTTCATCATTAGTATTTAAGCCTTACAATGAACAACATGTTAATTAAGATATACTAAATAGGTTATTATCATGAATAATAATGTAATTAGTTATTAAATTTTATTTTTATTTACTTATTTTAATTCAATTATAAATTATGATTACTTATTATTATATTTTAATAAAAGTTGATAATATAAAATTTAATTTTATATATATTTTAATTCAATTAGAAATTATGATTATATGATTATATTTTAATAAAAATTCATAACATAAAATTTAATCTTATAGATTTCTATAAAAACAAAATATTTATATATTAATAAAATATTATAAAAAATCAAAACTTCACTATTCAATTCTAATACAATAATAACTACTATGTACAAAAATAATAAATGAACATTAAAAAATTAAATATGACATTCTAAATAATAAATAATATGTCAAAATTTTACTGTACTAAATATATTATTGACATTAATTTTTTCTTTTAATATCATTCAATAAATATAATAAATAATAACATCACTAATAATATATAATTTCACTTTAAAATCTTAAAAAAAATTCAAAAATAGCTTTACACTCCGCAAAGTGCGAAATACCAATTAATTTATAGATTTGGCAGCATTCCACTTTCTGTTTCCCTGCCTAAGATACAAATTGACTCCTCCCCTCCCCTATATAAACTCTCCTTAATTAGCTCATCCCCACCAACAAAGACATCAAAACTCTTATTAGCTAAAGCATTTCTCATATATCATCACCAATTTTTTGGTCATTAGTAAATGGGTCCAACATACTCTCAGGGACTCCTAGTACTTGTGCTTTGTGCTTCCTTGGTGGCAGTTACTATAGCCAATCCTTACGGGCACAACTATAGTGGCTGGGGTTCCAAACGTGGCTCACATCACCATAAACATAAACAAACTCCTAACAGGATTGTCGTAGGAGGCTCCGCCCACTGGACCTTTGGCTTCAACTACTCCGTCTGGGCATTCCGGAACGGTCCATTCTTCCTAAATGATACCCTAGGTAAGTTGGTGTTACAATATTCTAGCCTGGAACATCTCACTTTGGTTAAATCTATTATGAGAAAACATGAAACAGATTGATATGTGACCAATTTTTTTTTTCTCTGTTTACTTCTTGGGCAGTGTTCAAGTATGATGCGCCAAGCGAGAACAACATTCATCCTCATAGCGTCTACTTGCTACCAGACATGTGGAGTTTCTTAAATTGTAACCTAACTAATGGTGTGAAAATTGCAAATGAATCACAAGGAATCGGGAAGGGGTTCGAGTTTGTGTTGAAGAAATGGCAGCCTTACTACTTCGCTTGTGGTGGTGGCAATGGCTACCACTGCAACGTGGGCGGGATGAGGTTCTTTGTGCTGCCATTGCGTCGTCGACATTATTAATAATCTTGGAAAATGATCGCAATTAAGTCCAGGGAAGATGCATGGCATGGCAGCTTAGTTATTATTAAATTACAGTGTTTGTTACTAATAAACTTGTTCACGTTGTAGTTTTGTGTTGATGAAGCATTTTGTCTCTAACATTAGTCGATGATGATGGACATGAGCTAGAGAAAGACATTATGTTATGTTCAATCTTCGCTCTAATAATTTCATTTTTCAGAAATGTCATGTGGAAATCAACACTTTTGGAATATTGATGAGATATTCTTGGTCAACTTTTTAGTAAATTCGCACTACTTGCTTACTTTCTACACTTGGCACTCACTTTTTTATGTTCAAATTCAATTAATTGTTCCAAGGCTCCAATGAAAGAGAAACAATTAATTAATCAGGAAATTCTTTGCTACACTGAGTTTGGCAAAATGAATTATATATCAAATTAATTAGATAAAATTATTATTATATTTATAATTATTCGAATTTAAATACTATTTTATCCTTTCCAACCACCTAACTTTGATTCAATTATAATGGGATTATCTCCCAAACTGGGTTACAATTTGAATATCTAATTGTAAACTAGTCAACACAAAATTTTAATTGCTTGTGAACTACTAAATAATTAACATGCAAAATTGTTGACTATTTTAATGGGAAGTATTCTCATTCTCGAATCCACCACCAACCCATTAGTGTCACAGTGCATGAATGACGATGAAGCAAAATAACATATGTAAATAAAGAAAGAAACTCAATATGAAGCACAATTTGAATATCAAAACATTACATTTTATGAGATTTTTTTTGATAGTTCATTAGATCTTATTGACAAATTAATAACAAATTTAAGAGAAAAATCAGAATCACTTTCTGAATTAAAATTAAGATAAGGCTATTTGCACTCCACATTTTAAACTGCAAATGACTCCATTACTTTTGACTGCAAGAAATTTTTCCTTAATATTTGAGGAACAATGAAATTATTTGCATTGTGAACTGCAATGCAAATAGTTTCATCCTTTGAATTCCACATAATTACAATATTTTTTTTTCTATTAATTAGCCGTTACTTTAAAATATAAAATTTATAACCTTATAATTTCAATATCATGAGATGAATATTCATTTGTTGAATTAAGACTAAAAACTTTATTTATTTTGAAAGAAGCTTGTCAAGAAAGTCCAACTTTCTAGAAAATGTAAATATTTTTGTGTTTAATTGTTAAAAAAGAAGAAAATAATAATAAAAGTCTTAATTTTTCTTATAAAAAAAAACTTTCTTAATACAAAGAAAATAATCTAATGAAGCTTTTTTTAAAAGAAAGTTAAGAAATATTTTAAATTATTTTTATAGTAATTTCGTTTAAACAATTATTTAATGAAATAAAGTTATTTATATTAAGAGACAAGGATAAAATATTATTTCATAATATATTTTCTAAAAGATAATTATTAAACTAAATATATGTGCTATTGATTTACTTTCTAAATAAAAAATAGAAATTAAACACTAAAGAGTCCAATTTTTATGAGAATATCATTCTTTTTAAAAAAAATAAAAATAAAAATGAGTGCTTCAAATCAGACAAAACTACTACATTTCTTTCGCCATTTTTTGACCTAAGTTGAAATGTTCACCTTCCTCAAAGAAAAATAGTTACAAAGAGTTGTATTTATTTTATGGAAAATATGTTTTACATTTTTTGATATTTAATATGTTCAGAAATTTTGATTAATAACAAATATTTTCTTGATTAATAAAAAAATTAAGTTATTTTTTCAATTTTAATAAATTCATATAAATAAAAAAATAAATTACATCAACACATATAATATTTATCATTGATAATTCTTAATTATCAATATCAATATCATCGTCGGTCAGTAGTAATCACCGATGATCAATCAAATTTATTAAAATATTTATTTTTAATATGTTTTTATATTAAATAATAAATAATATAGGTATAAAGTATTTATAGCTTAAATTTTATTATAATTTTAATAAATCAAAAAAATTAATATATTTAAATATTAAAAAATATATTATTTCTATAAATTAATTATTTTTCATGAAATAAATGAAGCCAAAGTCCAACTCTGCGATACTCTAGCCAAGTTACTTCTAATTTTTTTAGAATTTGACTCTAAATATTTATTCAAGTTGTATATATTTATTCATTAAATGAGTTTAAATTGAATTTAAATTTAGTTGATGAAATTAATAAATTATTTTTGAAATTTTCAATATTTAACTTATTAATATGGATGTAATCAAATCAAATTGACTACTATTAAATTTGAACACGATGCTCAAAACTTGACTTGAGCTCAAATTTAATGTGATTACTCATATAATTTTTTTTGTAATATCAAATTTAAATTTGATTGAATTCAAAATTTCAAATTTAAATTAAATCGATGTAAGTCAATTATTTATATAAATTTATTGAAACACGAAAAGTACAATAGCAAAATACTGAAGCTCAATTATTATTGAGTTAATCTTAAATATTTTCAAACTCAATTTGAGTAACTCATGAACTTATTTATACTAGTTAATAAGTTCAAGAGTCGATTAATAATTTACATATAAAATTTAAAATTATTTTTTTTTATTAAGTTAGGATATATAAAGTTAATATATTCCTTTTATATGTATGTCTGTGTATGTATGTATATATGTAAAATCAATGTTTCAATTTTTCATGTATTGCCCTAAATAAAAAAATATATATTTTCCTTTTTTTTATTGCAAAAGAATGTTTTAATTGGGATTTTTTAATTAAATGTTTGCACTTTTTGTTAACTTTAATTTTAAAAGAGTTCTATTAATGCTTAAAGTTATGTTAATCTTAACTAATTTTATTTATCATTTCATTTTCTCAAAATATAGATGATATTGAATTAAAAATATAGAGTCTTAATTACATATTGTTTATGCATATTTCAAAGTCATTATTAATATATGGATTGTCAATTTTTTTTAAATTTATAGTTAAACAAGTGATTTCATGTACAAAATATTTAAATAGTAAATAAATATTTATGAAAACCTAAGATATTCAACAAATTAATATTATCATTTTATTTTCTTCAAATTTGGATATGTTATATCATAAACATAGAAATTTTTAAGTCATAATCAATTATATATTGTTCATATATGTGTGGAAAATCATTTATAAACTTAACATATTCACCAAAATCAATAATAGTAAAAGCATTTGACAATATTATTGTGTGATAAAATATAAAGATAGAAAGCTTCAATAAGAAGTTAATCTTAGGATAAAGTTGGTCTTAATTAGAATAAAGCTTTAGGCAACATTTAATCATTTAATAGTCTAATTTTTTCACAAAGTACGATTAAAAGTCCATAAATATGAAATTTGACAATGAATTTTATGTTGGCAACTTGACATTAATTATATAGATAAAGTACCAATTAAAAAAGAGATTAAAGAAATTATCATAGTAAAATAGAGAAAAAGAAAAGAAGGAACATGGATAAAATGGCTTCTTTTAGAAATAGGCAAAAAAGAAGATAAAAAGATTATTATGAAGAAAAATTCAATAAAATACAAAAGACAAATAAAAGAAAAAAATTTTAAAAAGATTCCTTAAAAAACTCAAAAAAATATATAATTTGCATTGAAAATATAATATGGTTAAATTGATGTTAATTTTAGTTAAATTCTTTTATATTATAATTTCGTGTTCTAAAAAATATTTAATTAAATAACCACATCTTTTTTAAAAAATTTAGAAGAAATTATATAATGTTAATAAAAATAACCTTTTAAAAAAATTAAATTTCAATGGAGACTAGTTATAATATATTTAAAAATAATTATATTATTTATGATTATCTGATTTATTAATAATAGAATAATATTGTTTATCAAATAATTTATATCCATTAAATATAAGAAATAAAATATTAATTATTAATAATCATTACTCGGTGTAAGCTATCAATAATAATTAAATTAAAATTATTTTAAATAGTTTTTAATTTTTTTTTTTTGTGAGACATGTTTTAATTTTAGGTTTGACTTATCATTATGAACAAAATTGAATATAAATAAAAATTAAAGTCTGTAATTATTTTATTTTAACAACAAAAACCTTATTTTTATAGATTATCGCTATAAAATAAAAAATTTGATTGATAAATCAATAATGATACTTTACAAGGTATGTTTTACTTTATTAAAAAGAAATTAATCATGGAATAAGATACCTTAGGAAAGAGAGGAAACGGAAATGAGTGTATTTGGAGGAGACAGTTGGGGAAGAGAAGCAGAAAACAGGAAGAGAAGAGTGGACGATGTTTTGATTGAAAGCCTTAATGGGTCTTCCTATAAGAAGCTGTCCAATGGCAAATATGCATGCCTTGTCTGCCCTGACAATCCCATCTTGGATTCCCCTGTTATGCTCTTTGTAAGCATACAATCTTGCCCTTTTAATTTTTCTTTTTTCTTATTCCAGCTATTTGGATCTTTCACTTTAGCTTACCATTAGAAACCCAGATGGGATTTTGGTTGAATTTTGCTGATCGATTTTCATGGTGAAGCAAGACTTTAAACTTGAAGTTTCGTTTGGTTCTGCAGAATGAAATAAAATGGAATTTAATACTTATGTGTCTAATTTTCTGTTCAAGAAATTAAATAGCTATTCTTTGTTCTAACTTATAACTGTTGCACATTTAAAATTTGAACGAAAAGTTCAGATTTTGCAATTGTTATTCCTTGGAATAATTATTCTACATTTGAAAGATCTGAATTCAAGCTAAGAAAAGAGTGAAACTTTTATGGTTTAGACTAGATTGAAGGACAATGACTCTGCAGTTGGACAAGTATCTGAAACTTTCTTATACAAATTGTCTAGAAAAGGCGTTTTTTAGGGTCTATGGGAAAGTTAATGGATACTGCATTAGTCTGCATTTGTGTGCTAGCGCTCAAGTTTTAGTTTTTCTAGTTGACCAATTAGGCTTTTCTGTTTGGATGCGAAGGTTTTTTTCATATAAAATTAGGTTTAGGATTATGAAAATGTTATTTCTGTAGATGCATAGCAAGGGATCGCGGCATCTTGCTGCAGAATCCAGACTAAAGGAAAGAGAATTGATGAGAAAAGATGAGATGCAGAAGAGATTAGCATTATCAGATTGTTCTGTTGGCTCAGTTGACGCTGGTGATTCCCCTAGCATAAACAAGAAAGTTAGGTTGGCTAGTAAACCATTAATTGAACAGACTAGGAAGGCTGCATCTGAGGTGCTTTGCAGTAAAACACCCCAGCACAATCCCAGAAACCAAAGTAGTGATGTGAAATTGAGCAAGGGAGAAGTTCGAACATCTATGTCATGTCCTTCTATCAAAGAATCTGATGGGCCATTCATACAACAGCAGTTGGATTGCCGACTGTTTAGGGAGCGAGAACTCAAGTTTATAGAAGCAGGCTGGAAGCGTGATTGTCATGGAAATTGGTTCAAGGATGAAAATGTAAGTTTCTTTTTGCAGGTCCATTGCTCAATGTTAGCATAAATATTGCTGCAGTTTTTAGTTGTGGCTTCTGTATCATGGCTTTTACCATAATCAAGAATTAGCTAAACAATTATTTTGACGAACGATATCAGCATCGTCACACAATTCAAATGGAAGAAACCTTCTTCCTCTTAAATGTGAGTGTATCTAATGCAACTATTTATGCATATATTGTTTTGCAGGTTGAATTTGATTCTGATGAAGATGATCCAAATGTATGTCTTGGTTAAAACACTTGAACAACGATTTGTGGTGCGTGCATAGTGACTTTTTTTCTTGGTTTTTCCAAGAAAAAAAGTCACAAATAGTGACATTTGTGGTAATTCGGTGCGTGCATATGTATATGTGTTTTTGGTTCTGGGGAACTGGAGATTTACGGATGGCTTGATCTGCATTTACAATCAAGCAATGATGCATTTATGGTTGACTTGATGTGAACTTTAGATGCTCAACTGGCAACTTTATGATTTCTAACCGGATTAGGATTCACAGCTTAACTGTGGATGTGCCCTAGTACATCAGAATTACCATTCCTAGTGATGGCGATGTAGCGATTTTAATTCATTTCCATTTTTCCTTTTAAAAATGTGAAAAAAAGAACCAAAAATTCAAGTTTTCGATGCTTTTTACTGTTCCAAAAAAAAAGGTAATCTGTATTGCAAATTGCATTTCGAGCTCAGCCTGTCTGAGAATCTGTATTACATGTTGAAGTTTGATACTTTAAAGTTCAATAAAAATTTTGCAAGCTTCTTATCTGGAAATGAGCAGTGATTGGGCCTAGATTCGGATGATTATTCACACTAATTAGAGGTCCAATGAGTGCAAGCAAGCACTATTCCAGCATTACCAAGATGATGATGCATAGAATCAAACTAGAAGATGAATGTTTTAGTACTGATTCTATCATGGAAGATGGTTCAAGTATTTATTTAACTAGTGACTTAGCTAATGTTAAAGTGAATAGCATAATGGTAAAATGAGATAATCTAAGACCGGAATATAATTTTTTTCTTCATTTTTTTTTTAAAAAAATTATTTAAGTTTGATGGAATACAATAATAATTTTATTTTTTTAATTTTAATTGGTAAGAAATAAGGTGAAAAAAAAAAATCTGTAACCTAATATTGATAAAAGATTTTTATTATTATCATTGAAGATCCATCAATACGTAATTGCGATGGATGTAAACAGCCTACAACAACAAATAGGCTTGAATATGATGTGTTTCTTAATGGCCCATTGCAGAAAAGTTCATACGGTTGTGAAGCATCCACATAGCTTTGCTGACTCCATAGTTGGTTGCTTGTTCAAGAAATTTTAATTAACCTCCCAATTAAACAAAAATGCAGAACCGGTCATAAAATTTGCGTGACAAATATTTCTAACTACTTCTTTCAAAACTCAATCGACTGATTGGACTGAACAAACTAGAAATGGAATTAAGTTAATTTTGAATCAAGTTTTAAATTAATTTTTTTATTATATATGTTTTTGCTTTTAAAATAACTAGAAAAAACATTTCCAGTATTAAAAAATTACTAGAAAAACTAACTAAAATTTTAAAAATATTTTTCATCTAATTGAATTAATTTAATCGATCAAACCGGACCAAAAAAAAGGAATTTGATTAAGATCATATCAAGTTTAAGACACTTTTTTTTTTTGATAGATTCAAATTGGGTAATTTTAGATTGATAGTAAATTAATTTTGATCATCAAATCAAAACGTAGAAAGAACTTTAGGTAATTTTTGAGCTATTTTTTGGTTTCGGGTAAAATCGTTTATAATTTTGATTTTTCAATAAAAATATCATTTAATTTTTAAAAATTTAAAATTATTTTTTATTTTATATAATATTTTCTAGTATTAAAAAATTAGAAAAACTAACTCAAAACTTTTAGAAATTATTATTTTTATCAAACTAAATTGATTAAATCAATCAAACTATAAATAGCAAATGGGTTAGATTAATTTTGGATTCTCAATTTTCATTCTTATTTTCTTGGATGAGGTTGGATTAATTTTGGGTATGATCAATTTTCAATTATTTTTTTGGATATATTGAGTTAGATTATTTCAAGTTAAGAGTGAATTGAATTATCGAGTGATGCAGAAAGAAATTTTAAAAAATATTTTAAAATTATCTTTGAGTTTCAAAGTGAGCTTAAGTTGAATCACTCGTAATTTTATTTTTGATTTTTAAAAAATTTAAATACTTGAATAATTTAATTGAAGTTAAATTCAAATTATTTTAAATTGGGATTAGAGTCAAATCAATTTTAAACATTTTAACAAATTGAATTGACTTAAATTTAGATATGACTCTAACATTTTCAATTGATCTAAAATCTTATTTAATTTTGAATCAAATTAAGTTTTTAGCCCCAATTGGATTGATTGAAAATTACCATCTTGAATTTAAATTAATGAATTAATTAATCAATTGATTTATTGGCTAATCATAAAAAGAAAATATTATAATAAAGATCAGTTACACGAAATCTATATGATTATAATAACATTGATGAGAATTTAGAATATGTACATTCCGCAGAGCAAATCAATAGCAATTCGTGCTAAATAGAAAATTTAATAAAGAGAAGAAAACAACCACAAGTGACAAATGAAATGCAACTACGCGAAAGAGACGGCATATGAAAACTATAAATAAATTTGTCATTAAAATAATAAGTATATAAATCAGTAAATACAGAAAAAAAAAAAAAAAAAAAACAAAGAGAAGAAGCCTATTATTAGGATTAGAGGGAGAAAATTATAAAGAGCGACAGAATCCAGTGTTGAGAACACTTTATCTATTTTTGACAATAAAGAGGAGAGGGTATTTGATACGTTATTCTCTAACAATGACAGTTAGTGGGCAACCCACTGATTGATATTTTGATAGGTAATGATGAGGTAGAAACAGAACAGAAGGAATCCCACAAAGTAGTCATTTCCTTTAATCCTTATTATTAATAATTGTGAGGATCCTTTAAGAAACAAAAAAGTTCAGAGAAAAATCAAAGGAGAACACGATTATATGATGCATGCCATTGGTGGGTGGAGCCTTTCCTAATTGTTCCCAGTTTTTTTCTTTTTTACTTTTGTAGCTTGCAATAAATTTTTTAAAGATAAATTTACATTTAATTTAAAAAATAATAAATTAAAAATAATTTCAATCAATATGAACTAATATATCTTTAATTGTCTCTAATTAAAACTCAACTATTAACACTAATAAAAAATAATTAATTAAAAAAAGAGAAAAATTGATGATAAAGTTAAATTTAGAAAAAAAATCAATTAATATGATATTAGTGTTCTAAAATGATAATTGTATAAAAATAAAATTTTTTTCTCTAAAAAGATAATTATTTATAAACGGAAGAAATAAGTTATACCAAGATCATAAAACTATTCAAGATTGAATATCCACATTTTAAATCTCTTTAATAATAATTTTCTTGATTTTTCAGGATCCTATATAAGTTGTGATAAGTATTTGTGTGGATTATATAAATTCACATATTTTTATAAAATTATCATGATTTCATAAAAAAAATTATATATTATATATATGGGTAATGTTTTAATGATTATTGCAATTTTTACTTATTTATGGTTATTGCATTTTTAGATTTTATATTAAAAATCTAATGATTTCGATCATTCTAATTTGTAATTAATGTTTATATTAAAAATTACAAACATTTATTATTTAGTTATAAAAATAATACCTATTCATAAAGACGTAACTATTGAAAACTCTTATATATATATATAAAGCATCTAAAGTATATGGTGTTTCTCTTTTTCAAGAATCAAAGAGTAAAATAATCTTTCGAGATCCAACTATAGATAAACAAGTCTTTATAAAATTATTATGATTTTATGAAGTAATATGTCATGTTCCTATGTGTGTTTGTGCTATTAATAAAAAAACAATAATTTTATTCTATAACACTACAAAAAAGAATAATACCTAAGTGGGTTAGTCTAATTGATGCGATTTTTTTTTTTTTAACTAGAACTCGTCACTTTGAAATTTCTTCTTGAATACTTTAAGTTGATGTAAAAAAAAATGATAAAATATTAATATTGTGAGAAAAGAATAACAAAATATTACATCTTAAATCCTGTCTCACACAAAGATGTGTTACTATAACATTAATAAAATAATGATTAAATACAACGTAAACAGTCTAGTAGTTTTCTTTTTTCTTTATTCTTTCACATAAAAATTTCAAAGGGTTTCTGATTAAAGTCACTCATATATACTTAGATTAGGAAATCATAAACAGATTGCTTTCACATAATTACGTCTTACTCTATAATCAAAATGCCATTTATAACATGAAAGCAAAGGATAGACCTACTTTTCATCGAAATCATCCCTTGAAAATTGGATATAAAAAAAATGTACATAAATAAATAAGGCTTTTTGCTTTGCATGTGATGTTTGGCCTTTAGTACGTGGTTGGTTTTGCTTATACGAACAAGGATTATTTTGGTGATGATGATCATAATTTTAAATTGCCCAATTAATAATATGATACGAATCTTTCACCAAAACGCTAATCTATGATCCCATGTTTTCCGCAAATGCATCACGCATTCTTAATTGCGTGATCTTCCACGTACATGCACGTGAACTGCATCCAAGTACGTGGTTGAGGACAATGAATCATTTTTTTTTCACATTAAAGGAAAGGGATTTAATCACTTTTTAATTAATTATGCTTATCATAAAAATAACTTTATTTTATAGTTCTGACATTATAATTCTTGAACTCGTCTCTTTATTTAGTAGTAAGGTAAAATTATATAAGAGTGAACGTCAAAATTTAGAGAGAATTGATCCTAAATATTTAATCATCAATTGATCATTTTTTAAATTTGGTAAAAACTATCTAAGTACAAATCCAATTACTTCTTAGGTCTAAGAAAGAAAAATCTTTATGCCTGTTTTTTTTTTAAAGCCTTGGCAAGGATGATTATATTAACGAAATTTAAATTCTAACACATATTTCTAGTTATATGTATACAAATTCTATATTTTTTTAGAATAATTATAAAGATAATAGAGAGAGGACTCAAACAAAAAGTACTTTGCTTGTTACTGGAGTATGTGTCTATATATATATATATATATATATAATCTTTATGATGGGTTGTCAAACACTGGAAATGAGCATGATTGCATGCCACAGAGGATGAATCTGCTTTGACTACTAGTAATCAACATCAATAATTTGATCTTGGTGTTGCGTTGCACATGGACAGGATATATATAATCCATATATATATATGAAATCCGAGTCATTTACAATTTGATTTCACATTAATTATATTAGAAATATAAATATCATTTGTTATTACAAGCATCTGGCAATTGCATGCGGTTGTGTACAAGATCGTACAATTGGACATGCATATAACACAATAATTTTTTTAACATACAACAAATATTATTATATGGCATTAAGAAAAGGCACAAGAGAACTGAAATTATTGCTAATATAATCATGCTTGTTTTCTAATACTGAAAATTAAGGACTGTGATTAGAGTGGTAAATGATTCAGATCGTTTTTGGGTCATGTTATTTTTATTTCAATCAAATTGAATTATTTGAGTTTTAGCTGGATTCAATCACCTATTGAATTTGCATATAAGAAAGATCTCAAGTTGAGTTTCAAATTTATTCTTAAAAATATCATTTATTCTTCACTTTTAAAAAATATTTTAAAAATATTATTTAAATATTTTATTTTTTTACTATATTTTGTTGTAATTTATTTAAAATTATTTTTTAATGATATAGAGTTACATAAATATAATTTGATTACAATTTTTGCTTTCGTTTAATGTTTAATAAATTAAACATAATTTATTTTATAAGTAAATGACAACACATAATAAAATGAGCAATTGAATTTAGTTTATTTGAAATTAAAAATAAAAAATAATTTTTAATTTTTAAATATTTTTAATAATTTAAATTAGATTTACATACAAAAAGGATATTGAGTTGAGTTTTAGATTTATACTTAAAAATAAATTTTGGATTGAATCATTTATAATTTATTTTAAAATTATTTATATAATATTTTCTCATAATATATTAAGAAAAATAATTATTTTTAATCAAGTAAACTTTACATAAATAGAAATTGATTAAAAATTTTATTTTATTTAAATACTAATAAATTAAATATAATTTATTTTTAAGTAAATGATTATACATAATGAAAATGAACAATTGAAAATAAAACAAGCAATTGAATTTAGTTTATGTATAATTAAAAATAAAGAAGATATTTTTAATTTTTAAATATTTTAACAATTTAAATTGAATTATTCAAGTCAAATTGCAAATAAATTCTGGTTGAATTTAACTTAAAAACTTTCGGATCGTTTCAAATTTTCTTTTGGATTGGGTTGGATATAAGTCAATTGTTTGCAAATGGATTTGGATTGATTGAATTCTTGCCTTTGACTATAATCAAATTTATAAATACTTGGAATATGTTGAAAAATAAAATAGATGATTAAAGTATAACAACAATTTATATTTTTCAAGTTAATTAGACTCTGATTAAAATTTGAGTTCATAACTCGACAATTTCTATAAATCATTATAATAATTAAGTCAAGATTACAATCAAAATCTGCATATGCAATATATACTTAGATAAAAGGACTGGATTCAAAATCTCCATTTCTCTAATATATTTAACATCATAATTAAGAGAGATTTTAATTGACCACACTTGACAATACCAACTAACAAATTGATCAATAGAAGAAATCGGATTCAATAATCTTTGAGTGATCACCAAATACACCAGCAAACACAGCCAAATATAACTGAACAAAATTTGCACATGCATGGCTGTTCACCTAAACCATTAGTACCAAACCACATATTATTCATAAAAATCTCCCCATATGGACATAGATTTTGGAAAACGATAGATATGTTTATATGTGATTTACAGGGATCGCAAAGGACTGCTTTCGGCTTGGGTCGGAATCATACAGTAAATGGTATGATATATATATATATATATACAGAATCACATACGTAATTGCACCCATCCTAGTAAATCCAAATGTTTACTAAATAGCACTAGGCGACCTCAAAAGTTAAGTAAGACCAACCAAACATAAAACTTGAACATACCCCATCAAATCGAGTTGATCTATTCAAATGACAATTTATTTAACTACGCCAAGTAAGATATGCTTCCACAGAGAAACTAAGCAACTAGTATTGAATCACTTAAGATTTTTTTTTTAAGCAATTGAATCACTAAAGTTCATAAAAATAACAATCATATAATAAAACAAATATAATTTAAGGGTTGATACCTATAAATCAAGCAAGAAAATTCTCCACGTATATGATTATATCCATCACAATCACTCAAGGAGTAAGTTGAGCATCTAACTCATTATAAATAATTCACTTATCATCAAACAACATTATTCGATTCATTATATCTTATTTTATCCTATTCTTAGCTATCATATTCTCCCAAATGCTAGAGCTATTATTAGAGAATTTGAATTATTGAAAAAAATAATAATTTTCATTGTTGATCGAGTTTAATTTAGGATCATTAGTTAATTTTCATTCATCATATAAATCACCTGTTAGAAAATGAAAAATATGTCAAATAAATTTATTTGGACATTTTGATGATTCGGCGAAAAAAAAAAAAAAATCACCAATTAGGCTATCGTCATATATTTGAACTTCGATATAGGTTAAAGTGTTGAAACATTTTTTAGAAGATTATGGTTCAAAGTTTCAACCAACCATCACTTTCTTTCGCATCCTAATGCCAAAAAATAGACGCTGTTTAGTTGGATAACTTATAAGCACCAGCATTAAATTTATTAGTATTTTAATATCAATAATAATTTACCGCAAAATTTTTAAAGTTAACTATAATTTTTAAATATATCTTAATTTTTATTTTAATATCGAAGTGCATAAATTTATTTTTTTAAATCTATAATTAGCTAGATTTTGATTTCATCAAATTTTTTAATTGATATAATTATATTTAAAATTAATTTTTAATTTTAACTAGTAATATTTTCTTTTTCAGGTTTAGATTTAGTTTTTTTTTATCATGTAACATAAAAACTAATTTTATTTTGAAAAAATAATTTTAAAACAACAAAAATTAATTTAAGAAATTTTCAAAAAATTGACTCAACTAAATTTATAAAATCATTTTATTAACATTTAATTTTTTTTTGTTATTTGACAGAAAATTAGTCTGAGTTGATGACTGAAAGAGAGGTGTGTATAATACAAGGGCCGTTTGTTGCTGGTTTTGATTCATGAGGCCGATAAATGTGCGGTGGTATGTGACTTTGCAAAAGAGATGGGGTCTCGCGTGTGGAAGGTCATTGTGAGAACTATTCATGGATGGTGAAGTTGGTTAAGGAGGCGTCAAATCCAGATTTTTTAGAATTAGATTAGATTAGTAAAATTAAAAATTAATTAGTGATTCCATTTGATGATAGATTAAAAAATGATCAACTAAAAATTAATAAAGGATCATAAAAAGTCAGGAAAAATTATAAAAATTGGTCAAAATTAAAAATTTCATAAATTAATTTAACCTAAAATTACATTATTTTATGAAAAAATTTAAAATTTTTAAAAAATTATATTATTTTATTTAAAATTTAAATATTAAAAAAATTCTTCATTACTTCATCATACTAAAATTTTAAATGTTTTTAATTTTTTAAAAATGAACCAATTAACCTGCAAATTAGTCAATTGATTACTTTATCGATCTATCCGATTTTGAAAATATTAATTTGATGTGGAAGGTTGAAACCCGTTAAATATTTTATATTTATATTAATATAAAATATATATTTAAAATAAATTTTTTTTGTGGATTTCACTATCACGAGTTACTTATATTTATATAATTTATTTTTGATTTGAATAAATTTATCAAAATATAAAAAATGACTTATTATTTTCAAAATATTAAGTAATTTTTCTGAAAATTACTTTGTTTCTATTTGGCCACAATAATATTTTTCATTAACCAATTTTTCTGAATGTCTTAAACAAAGAAAAATGAGAAAAATTATTTTTTTGTAAAATATTTTTAACGAAATAAATGGAGTCTAAGAAGAAGAAGAATATTTATTACATAATATTTTTAGTAAAATCCATAGCATTTATAAAATCTACATTAATTATTAAATTTAAAATTAATATTTGAAAAGTAATATTAAATAAATATTTAAATGATTTTCTAAATGTTTATATAGGCATCAACAAACTTAAACTAAACAAACTATAAATATTAAATTTAGTTATATAATATTATTATTACAGGAAAAAGTTACATTTATTAGAAAAAAATCCTAACTCATTTAACATGGCAATAATCCGTCAACTAGAGATAGTTTAGTGGGTGTCAATCTTTCACATCAGACTAAGTTAAGGTCTATTAAATTAAAAATGTTATAAAAGAATTTAATTATTCTTTTTTAAGAGATGTGTGGCGTATCGAGAATAAAAATATAAATAAATGCCTACATAAACTGCATCAAATAGTTGAAGGGGCTGAATGCACATTTTTTCTATTTGTATTTTTTATTTTATTTTTTTATAAATATTAATGATTTTAAATTTTATATTTTTTATCATTAAGATATGATTAAAAATTACCTAATAAAATATATCAAACTCTATAATATATTAATTAATAATAATAATACTAAAAAGTTAAATTAAAATTTTTAAATATAAAAAATAATTAATTTTCTAAATTTTTTAATATAAAAAATACTTAATTTTTTAAATTTTTAAAATTAAAAAATTTGTAAAATTATGACTCTTATAGTAGAGAGTTTAAGATGTGCATTGAGTCATAAAGATGAAGTTGAAATTCGATTTGATAAAAAAAAAAAAAGTAGAAATTCGTCGCCTTTATAATTTGCTGATTGGCACTAAAAAAGAAAAGACGCAGTAGAAAAATAGAGAAATAAATAATGAAAAGGAAGTGATTAGAATAGTCACGCGCATGGGTCGCGGTGGGTAGTCACCACTGTACAGCTCACTTTCACTTTCTGCTTAGCCCTTACTATGCATCCCAACAAATTCCCAACGCCTTCCATTCTATTCCCCTCTCTCTCTCTATCTCTCTCTCTGCCCCTCTACCACCACCACTATTGCCACTGCTGCCTCCACCGCAGATCTTTAACGCAATGTCATAACTCAAAACCCACCGAAATTAGTTAAAAAAAAATGGGTACTTGCACTTCAAAGCCGCCAAAAGAAAACCCATACGCACCCCAAACCCAACCAGCAAATGACAACTCTGACGCTGCACAAACTCCAAAATCACCACTCGCACCACTCCCTAACCCAAAGCAGTCACCTTTCTTCCCATTCTACACCCCAAGCCCCGCTAACCTTTTCAAGAAATCACCTTCGGCGGCGAACTCCACTCCTACACCGCTGCGAATCTTCAAGAAGCCATTTCCGCCGCCATCACCAGCTAAGCACATTAGGGCCGTGCTCCGGCGGCGGGAGCAAGGGAAGAAGAACAAGAAGAAGGGGACAATTCCCGAGGAAGAAGAAGATGAAAGTGGGTTAGAGTTGGATAAAAGATTTGGGTTTTCGAAGGAGTTGAGCAGTAGGTTGGAGGTAGGGGAGGAAGTTGGCCGAGGCCATTTTGGGTATACTTGTTCTGCTACGTTCAAGAAAGGCGACCGTAAAGGACAGCAAGTTGCTGTTAAAGTCGTACCCAAATCTAAGGTTTTACTTTGCCATTTCTTTATTTATTTTTCTGTATTTAATCTTGTCTAAATTCGTTCAATTTCCTTTTCTTTTTTTTTTTTTTGTGGTGGGAATCTTTATCTGGTATTCTTTTTTTGGTTGGGTATTTTTCCATGTTTATTCTTGTCTGAATTTGTATAATTTCTGTTTTTTTTCCCTTCAAAGTTGGAATCTTTTATCTTGCCTCTTTTCTTTGTTGGGTATTTTTGTATATTTAATCTTGTCTGATTTTTTTTTTTAATTTCCATTTTTTCCCTTCAGAGATGGATTCTGTGTGTGTGTGTGTGTGTGTTGGGTATTTTTCTTATTTAATCTTTCTGAATTTCTATAATTTCTTTTTTTCCTTTCAAAGTTGGGATTTTTATCTTGTATTTTTGTGTTGTTTGGGAATTTTTTAAAAATGATTATAACTCTTTTTGGAAAGAGAAAAAGAATTATTAGTTTGAATGGATACTAAAAAATGGGAGAAATAAAAAGAATAGATTTAGAGACGTTGTTGCTTCGCATCTTCTAGAGGTGAGAAATTTATAGTTTTATATGAACACATACAATAAAGATTGGTTCTTTGAGTGCGGATGGTTATTTCTTTTGGTGGTCGATGGTAGGGGTGAGCAAATGAGCGGTTCGGTTTCGAATTTTTTATACTTATAATCAAACAAAGCCGGAATTTTTGAAAAAAACTGAATTAACTGAATTTATTAACTGAAATTTATGTATTTATAAACTGAATCGAGCCGATCTTATAAAAGTTTGATTTGGTTTATTTCAATTAAATTACATATATTTTAAATCTGATTCGATTTAAATTAGTTTGATTTATTTATTACTTCGTTTAATTTGGTTTTTTCTGTTTCTATCTAAAAAATCGAACCGAAAATCGAATTTTTTTTAAAATTATAACTGAACATATTGATTTTATTAAAAAATTAAATCGAACCGAACTAGTTCGGTTCGGTCGGTTTTTGCTCACCCCTAGTCAATGGAAGAAGTGATCTTGAGGCCCACTATACTCCACTTTTGATGGCTTGGTACCGTGTTTAGCTTACCTTGTTGGGGGTATTTTAGGTTTAAAGTTTAAACTGCAATCTGAGCTAGAGTGCACTAATCTGCTTCAGCCATCTTTGTATTTGCCAGCTAATAAAAGTATGTAGTCTAAAAAGGAGTGGGAAATACTGTTTCTATTACTAATGTTCCGTCCACACCTAAGATTCAACAGTTGCTACTTGCTGCTGAGGGATGAGGCCATGAGGGAAGGAGATAGTACAATGGGTATCTTTGGATCTGATTGTTGAAATGGATCAATGTCTCATATGGGTCCTTGCATGGGTCTACATAAAATTCATTGCTTGATCATCAATCATCTTATGCCAACAACTGGGTTATTTTACATTCAAATTGGATAGAGAGTGTCTTGTAGTTGGTTGGTTCATTCACCAATACCTGTGTTAAAGACATGATTTAGCTTTTAATAACGCATTAGGCAGCTTACCTTTTTTTTTTTTGAGAAAAGGCATCTTACCATTTGCATCTTCTTCCAGAAAGGGAGAATGCAAATTACTTATTGGATTTTTTTCAGAGTCTCTGTGTTTGGGCTGGCAATCTATAAACGCTTTTAGAAATCGTATACACTTCCTACGAACATAATGCAATGACCCCCTTTCTGATTATTATAAATATAATGGGATACTGATTTTCAACAAATAGCTTGTTCGAAATAATTTTATTTGATAATATACCTTTCTTATTGAAAAGAGATGGATTTTGTACTTTCATAATGAGTAGATCAGCAATTAAATTTCGTAGAAAGATAACAAATATAGCTATGAAAGACTTCCAGTTTCGAAGTAATCTCTTTAGAATTCTGTGATTAACCAATATGCTTCTTATAATGTAGGCTCTTTTTATTTTGAAAGCACTTACTTTCATTATCTAGGAGACATATAAACATTGACTGATCTAGAGCCAGAGCTATATCAAGAGAATGCCACATGACCTTGTTAGCTGTAAAATGAGTCTGAAAATTGGCCCTGATTATATATGGGTGGTAGGGCACTCAGTTGCTGTCGATTTTCACCTCCAGGATCGTGTACAAGTTGGAAACAGAAAGTAGTGTAAATTGTAACATATTAAAAAAAATGTCAAAAGAACCGTTGGTATAATGTATTAATCTCTTAAGATGGTAGCCTTTAGCATTCCTTTGGTTGTTGTGAGTAGACTACTGGTACAGAATGAGTAAAATCTTATTTATATTGTTAATTCATAAGAAATATTGCTAATTCTTATTTTCTATTGGTTCCCTTAGTTTTAATATGCAAATTTTAAATTTTCTAGTTCTAATTGACTTGGTGGAAAGATTTTTTTACATTCCTATTTACAGTACTAGTTCTTCTTGTCTTTTCATGCCAGATTATTTCATTTTGATACATTCTTTGTTGTCAGATGACAACAGCTATTGCAGTTGAGGACGTGAGAAGGGAGGTGAAAATATTAAGGGCTTTAACAGGACATAGCAATCTTGTACAGTTTCACGATGCATTTGAAGACTTTGATAATGTCTATATAGTAATGGAGTAAGCTTGGAATGCACTCAGTTATTTAAATAATGTCATTTTTGTTGCGTGCTTATTATTAATTAATTGAGTCAGACTTCTATCTCCTAGTTTATTCAGTTGAGGATCATTAACACTGTTTCTGTTTGACCTGATCCCTGAATCATTGCCCCATGTTCATTTTTAAGGATACACTTATTATTATTTTTTAATGTGGATATATTTAATACATGTCGTCAAGAGGAGTGTTTACTGCTTGCCTGCAAGGTTTATGAGATCTTGGACATCTTGAAGTTAATTACTTATTTTGGACTTTTCAGGTTATGTGAAGGTGGGGAGCTCCTGGATAGAATACTTTCAAGGTGATACTTTTAGTAGTGGCTCTAATGAAATGTTTTTGTATACACCATTGTAGCATCTGACTAGCTATTCCATTGCTTTCTAGGGGTGGGAAATACTCAGAAGACGATGCAAAGGCAGTCTTGGTTCAGATACTAAATGTTGTTGCTTTTTGTCATTTACAGGGTGTGGTGCACAGAGATCTTAAGCCAGAGGTGAAACATTTTCTGTAGGTTTTTTTTACCAAAACATTTATCAAATGTTGTTTTTCTTCCTTTTGTAAAACATTACCAAAACATTTACCAGAGGTGAAAATGTTGTTTTTTTTACCAAAACATTTTCTGTAGTTTTTCAAATGTTGTCTTTCTTATTTAAATTACCAAAACATTTACTAAATGTTGTTGCTTTTTTTTTTTAACTCTTCTTTCCTTTTTTTTTTTTCGTAAATTTATCACCACTCTACATTTTTGATAAACATTTTCTGTAGTTTTTTTTAACTCTTCTTTCCCTTTCTGTAATTTATAAGAATTAAAGCCAGAGAATTACGTAGAGTGGTGATAAGTTTACCAAAAAAAAAAAAAAAAAGGGGAAAGAAGAGTTAAAAAAAAAAAAAAAAAAAGGCTGTAGGCATTCAGATGTCTGCACATAGAGTTAACCATTGGGGAGTTTATGGGTTTACTTGCATTTATCAAATGATTAACTTCAATGCAAAGTTGGTTATCTTGTCAAATTATAAAAAACAACCAATTTAATTAAATTGACTTTTATTATGCCTTGCTTCAATACTGAATTTTGTTCAGGATAAATAATGTTTAATGTATAAGATCGCTATAAAGGTGGTAATTATACTAGGAGTGGTAGCATTTCTAGGAAGTTGATATTGTATTCTGTCAATTATAGGAAATTTAAATTGGAAAAAACCTAACTTCAATCATATGATTTTAGCAATATATTAATTCTTATAAATTGGCCTGTCTAAAATTTTGTATGTCAAAGAGTAGTAGAAAAACAGAGGTATTCTAACAAAATCAGGTAACAACAGTTCACATGACATTTCTCTTTGCGTGAAATCATTTGGATTGTTGCATCATTTGCAATTGTGGATTGTAGCGAACAGTGAGTTGTTGTGTTTGGCTCAAATAATTTGTTCTGTCTTTATGATTCCTCCTGCCCATGTTGTAATCTAAATCATCCATTCACTTGATCAGAACTTTCTGTATACTTCCAAAGATGAGAAGTCTCAGCTGAAAGTCATAGATTTTGGCTTATCAGACTTTGTCAGACCAGGTGTGTCCTGTTTGGCAATTAAGTTAGTGCTTGCTCCATTTTGTCTTACTAGACTTTGGGATCTGGATTGGTTTTTGAAACCTTGGTGATTTGTAGATGAAAGGCTCAATGACATTGTGGGAAGTGCATATTATGTGGCTCCTGAAGTCCTCCATAGATCTTATAGCACAGAGGCTGATGTGTGGAGTATCGGCGTTATAGCATATATTCTATTGTGTGGTAGTCGTCCATTTTGGGCCAGGACTGAGTCTGGAATTTTCCGGGCAGTCTTGAAAGCTGATCCAAGTTTTGATGAAGCTCCTTGGCCTTCTTTATCTCCAGAAGCAAAAGACTTTGTCAAATGTTTATTAAACAAGGACCCTAGGAAGCGAATGACAGCAGCACAGGCTTTAAGTGAGCTGTCCATTTTCTCATGTGTATAGATGCCCATGTTGTTATTGTCTATCACCATCACAATCTTTTGTTTGCAGGCCATCCTTGGATCCGGAATCATAATGATGCAAAAGTTCCTCTTGATATTTTAATTTTTAGGCTCCTGAAGGCATATATGCGCTCGTCATCTTTGCGTAAAGCTGCTTTAAGGGTGTGTATACATGAGTAATGACAAATAACCTGAAAAATGTTTGGTTTTATTTTTGCATAATAGGATAACTATTTCATCTCATAATTTTTGTGCCTTTCAATTTCGGATTTTCTGTTTTCTCACCTTACAAATATAATTCACAGTTTTTCATGTTCGCTATTGTATTTTCTCACTAGTGAACTTGATTATGAGGCATCTGTTTTTAAATTAAGATCAGCAGAAGAATGGTAGACTCTGCGTATCTGCAGTTTCCTGCTTGTTATGACATTAGGCTTTTCGTCACTTTGCTTCTAAATTGGCCTATCTTGTTTTTGGTTCCATCTCGCAGGCATTGTCTAAGGCATTGACTGTAGATGAACTTTATTATCTTAAGGAACAGTTTGCATTACTGGAGCCAAGCAAAAATGGCAGTGTAACATTGGAAAACTTTAGAATGGTTAGTGGACCGTTTCTCTCTCCTGCATAACGCACACTTACACATGCATATTTGAGATACCAAGGTTAGGTAATGGAACTGTTGTGCCATCCTTTTGCCTGGTGCAGGTCTTGATGAAAAATGCAACAGATGCAATGAAGGATTCACGCATCTCTGATTTTCTATCCTCGGTATGAACCAAATAATGCAATGTTGATGGGGTTTTTTTGTATTTTACATGTTTATGGGGTTATAGTTTATATTACTTACCTCTTGCTTTTTATTCCATGACAGCTAAATGCACTTCAGTACAGAAGAATGGATTTTGAAGAATTTTGTGCAGCTGCATTGAGTGTCTATCAGTTGGAGGCACTTGATCATTGGGAACAGCATGCCCGTTGTGCGTATGAGCTTTTTGAAAGGGATGGAAACAGGGCTATTGTTATTGAGGAGCTTGCTTCAGTAAGTCTGGAGTTTCTTTCATGTTAGAAATTGCCAACAATTCATGACATTTTGGTGTTCCATTTCATGCTAAGAACACAGCAAAACCTCAACCAGTGCGATTAAGCTGATTTATTGATGGCTTAACCATCAGTCCATGAGACTTCAAAAAATGTGATTTGCTAGAAGCACTTGGACGCTGACGATTGGTAAACTATAAGTCAGATTTTTGTAGTATGTCTCTCGTATGTCTGACTACTGAAAAAGGAGAAGATCTAGAAATGGTTGTCAAAAATGCGAGTCAACTCACAATTTTATGACTTTACACTTTACAAAACACATGAAAAAGTTGACTCGCACATAAAATCTCGATTTTAAGTAAAAAAGTCGGTAAATACAAGTTTATGATCGATTATATGTTCTGTTTTGCCTTATTTTTAGTTATGTTTAAGGGAAAATATTGGAAGCTTACCCCTTAATTTTAATTGAAACAATCTACTAACTTGTATATTGCAAATTGTGACAGATCAAGTAAATTGTAACAGGTCAATTATATGGTATAAGAACATTTATAATTTGGAACAATAAAAAGAGAGAAGTGTTAAACTAGATTGGTGGTGCAAATGTATTTGATGCAAATCACTTTTGGCTCATACAAATGTTTTACTTTTTTTAAGAAAAAATGTGAATATTCAATTTTAATAGTATAATGCTTTTAATTTTTTTCCTTTTTTATTCATAATTAATTGTAGGTAAATTCACATGTTTAACAACTTGCCTAACTATATTATAAATTTAATGTTTTAACTTTTTTAGCTAATGTATATGTTTTATTGGTTATATGTACTTATATTATTTTTATATAAATGAGCTTATTAACTATATTATTTATTTATTTTAATTCTAATATATGGAATTACTATACAAAGGACTATTGACTTCTATGTTCCATATTCTAAATTATAATTTATCATTTAAACTTTAACTATATTTTAATTACATTTCAAGCAATATGTAAAGTTTTGTGATTTCATGTTAATGATTTGAGTTTATAGACTATCAATTCTGGGTTGAAAATGCAAGTTCAACAACTGTGGATCGAGAGATCAAGCTGGGGAAGCTTGGCCATCCATTATCTCATTTATCATAATACCATGCATGCCATAATGCATCTGCAGTTTTTAGGGTTGTCCACCAGATTTGTCTGCTTGTAACATCATAAATATATGAAGTGCATGTATCGATATCCTGACAGATTTGTGCAAAGCTCGGTACTAGTATTGGAACAAAAGTAGGCTGATGACTGTTTGAAATTTTTATGATGTTTCAGGAACTTGGGCTTGGTCCCTCGATCCCAGTTCATGCCGTTCTCAATGACTGGATAAGGCATACTGATGGGAAACTTAGCTTCCATGGGTTTGTCAAGTTGTTGCATGGTGTATCCAGTAGAACCATTGCAAAGGTGCAGTGAAGAAGACTAGATGTGTTTTTTTACTGTTGGATGTGCCAAGTTCTTACACAAGCAATGTATTAGGTTAGATATATCCAGCAGCAAACCGTGGCCTGAATCTCATATTGATTCTTCAAGGAGCAAGAATTGACCATCATCTGCTAGCCTAGCCGATGCATTCTGTTGTATAGTTTTTGGTCTTGTCATTGCTTTGTTACCACTATTGATGCTTTATACATAATTCATTGCTTCAAGTCTGTTCAAGGCTCCAATTTTTAGTCGTGGCATCGATGTGTCGCCTTTCCAGCAACAGTGGGCTATCTATGGAAGATTGTTTAGCCACATTTCCGACAACAAAAATGGACAGATTGTTTATTCGAATGTGTATTTTATGAATGCCTTAAGAATGCTCCAATGTTTTTTTTTTCTTATGGTGCAGCTTCGATGTTTTCCTATCTATATAATACCCGCGCGCGCACACGCACAAAAGTAGTTTCTGCACTAAGAAAATGGCCCACTATTTTTACGTAATTATTCTTTTGAAAGTTACATGGCCCACTAAGAAAATGGCCCGCAATTTTGTTACCAATGACCCCAGAATTTTCCGTGATTATAAACTTGCCTCTAAGTCTTGCATGTTTACAGTTTTGTGCGAAACGTTTCTGTAACTATGATTAGACCCTAAACGTCATACAATCACATAATTTCTCGCTATTCTACATATTTGTGATTTCAGCCACATCTTTTAGTAATTATGGTTTGAACTAAAACTTTTTACAGTTATCTTATATATCCATGATTTGTCCCCCATGTTTTATTAATTATGAATTGAGCGAACTTTCTACAAATACAAAGTATCCAAGATCTTTACATATTTATTCTTTTGCCCACATCTTTTTGTAATTACAGATGGCCATAAAATTGTTTGTAATAACAAAAATGCCCCACAATTTTACGTAATTATTCTTTTGAAAGTTACATGTTTACTGCACTAATAATATATTTTTCTTAGTAAAATCTAATAACAGGTGTTTGTCAACAATAAAGTTAGATGGGGGATATTTCCAAACAACCATGCTCATATCTATATGAAAGATTAATAAAGTATTGAATACGAGATAGACTTTTATCTTTATAGATTTTGAATCAATATTTTTTAGAGTTATAATTTTATTGGGTCAAACTTTGCTCGACTAGTTCATCCTATTTAATTGGCTTAGTTATCCATCGCAATTTTTTCCTTGGTGGTCAATAAAGTGTTATTTACACATTGAAAGCCAAAATAATCCTAAAAACCAGATTTCCTATTTTCTCAATTTCGATAAATAACCAATGGTTATACAGTAACATATTCCATGTTGAATCTTACATTTTCTTTTTATTCATTAAGAGATCCATGGCCATTTGATTAGATAAATTAGCGGTCGATGTTGATTAAGTGACAAGAGTGAGCTTCTCTTCTCTTTTTTTACTATTTATATTGCAGTTTTTTTTTTTTTTGTTGTTAACTTAGACTTGTGTGAAAAAAACGTAACTCAAAATTATATCAAATCTAAATGCTTAACAGCTTCATCCAATTTATTTATCATCTCTAATAATTGAATATTTTCAATAATTAATTAATAAATGCTCAACAGCTTCATCCTGAAAATTGAAAAAGCATAAACTATGAGATCAATTTCACAAATAAAATACATACATGATTATAAATTAAAAAAAATGTCATTTTAAAAAACTCACTTAGGCTTTGAAATTTGATTTAATTTGTATAAAATACATACAAAATTGAAAACACAAATAATATCGTCGTACCAACAATAAGCAAGCACTGGGGGAAAACCATTTCTTCACAATATTATGAAGAGAATTTTCAGACCTCTTGTTTCTATTAGAATAAGTTTAAAAAAATAGAGAAATAGTACCGTCTGATGGTAAAAGTTGTGTTCATCTCTATATACAGCAGCATTGTTTTTAGAATTGGATAAAATCAAACGATCAAATTGGTAAAATTAAAAATTGATCACTGATTCGGTTTGATTTATTATTTAAAATTAATTATCTAAAATTGATCAAAATTATATCAAATTAGTTGAATTTATAACTAAGTTGTTATAGTTATATATTTAATTACTTTATCATATGATATATATATAATTTTTATAATTTTTTAAAAATATTTAAGTACTACTATGTCTTTTCAAAAGAAAAATAAATAAATTATTCTAATGAACTAGATTGATTGAATTGATCAAATCGATCAAACAAAAAATCGACCATTTGACTGGTTGGATTTCCTATTCTGCTTTTAACACGTTGCCGCACCATTTTTGTTTTTCTTTAACATGAGGAGAACTTTGTGTTTTTTCTTGAATTTTTTTTTTCAAAATCTGGATAAATTTATTTAAGATAATGAAAAAAATTCTTAAAAATAATTGATAAATTTACATATATTATTTAAAATTTTATATACTGGTACTTCTAAAATTCAATTTTAGCACTAAAAAGAAAAGAAAGAGAGAAAGAAGTTGAAGTCATGATAATGGCAGAATAAACTAGCTAGGCAGATAATTCCATTGCAGTGCAAGTCATGATCGAATCCACACCAAACATGAAACACCAAATGTAGAAAAATAAGATTTCATTTTATTTTCTCTCCTTATTTTTTATAAAATGGAAAAAAATTGTACAGAAAACTATGGATTCCAATAAAAATATATTGATAAAAAGAGAAATCCTAAGAAAGGGCTGATGGTAATTGCTAATTACTTATCTACCGCCACGACCAATAGGTCCACGTGGTGAACCACGAAGAGGAGGACCAATTTTACTTTCCTCAAAACTTTCATGCTGTGGACGAGTTACGTGATCATCTCTTTCTGCTGCAACAAATAAAAAAAAACTTATAAATGGATTCAAGAATTGAGATATAGGACAGGATCATAGAATAGAAGCTTACTTGGTTTGTGGATTTTGGTTCGACGAGAGAGCACCGGTTCTGATGATTGTAATGCAAACAACAGAAATATGACCAAACCAACAATAAGCAATCGCCGGCGGACCATTTGTTTCTTCTCACTATGAAGTACATGCAGAGAAGTTGTGTATATATAGTAGCGCAGGACTATGAAATCATACTCGTCTCTTTTTTATTGCATTAGAAATTTTGACATTGCATACGTTCAAAGAAAATCTAGATTGGAAGTTGTTGGAGGTTTATTGACTTTGAGTTGGGTTGGATGCATGATGTGTTTATGCCAGCTTCTTCTTGGACCCATTCTCTTTTGGGAGCTTGAAGTGGTCAAGTGTGCGACCTAAAGCATTTTGTGGATTAAGGAATTAAGTGATAAGATCATAAAATGGAAACTTACTTGGTTTGTGGATTTTGGTTCGATGAGAACCAACAAGAACAAGCAAGCGCTGCCTAACCATTTCTTTCTCGATTTATATATATAGATATATATATATGAACACAATTTTCTCTAGTGTCTCAATTTATATATCATTCATCTCTCTCTCTCTCTAGAGGGTGTAATTAGGAGAAGAATATCATCAAGTCTGAAATTACATAGAAATTTATTAGTCACTTAAAATTCTAAAGAAAAAGAAGTACTTAAAAACGAACAGTTATTTCATAAAAATTTCCTTCATTTGAGCTAGAAAATTTGACATCCGTGGCTGGCTTCCTACTTCCTTGGAATGGATGTTTTGACAATTGTACGCCACCACTCTTATTTGCTCTTTCAACACGCTGTATAATTAAAGATAACTGTTGTTTATTCAATTTACGTCCAGTTTTAAAAAAAAAAAGATAATTCAAAATTTAAAAAAGGTTAAAATTTAAAGTAATTCAACATTTTTACATCAGATTTGACTTGATTTTAATTGACCTCTTAAATCAACTTAAATTGATAGGGGTATTTAATAATGACTTTTTAGGTAGTATAAATAAAACATTTTAAAGAATTTTCTTTCACGTTCTCTCAAGATTTTTGTAGACTTTAAAAATAAAATCTTTGTTAGTCTTTCATAAATTTATAAACTCCGTAAGAATCATTAAAAAAAAATCTATAAAATCATTATAAACTCCATATGAATTAATTTATTCTATTTAATACAGGAGGGTGAATTTATATCAACACTCTAACTTAAGTGAGCTTACTCAATCATCAACCACGACAATTAAGAAAGTCCAGTGATTACAAAGAAATTAATCTTTTTGTTTTGCACTTCCTTGACTTTGACTTTGTTTTTCAAGTAACTTCCTCCATATGAACCGGAGAACTTGTCATCCGTGGCTTCCTACTTCCTAGAAAATGGATGTTTCGACAATCTTATACCCCTCCTATTGCTCTTTTCAATCTGAATTCGTTTTAAAAAAATTAATTCATAATTTGAAAGAAAAATTTTAAAATTAAAATTAAAATAATTCAACACTTTTAAATTAAATTTAACTTGATTTTAATTTGCCTAAATCTAAAATAATTTAAAATTTTTAGATCAAATTTAGCTTGATTTTAATTGGTTTCCTTTTGAATCAATTTCCCTCCTATTCTCCTCCCTTTCAAAAAAATTTAAATAGCCAAATAAAATTGTTATTAGTTACCCTTCTATTCTCTTTCCTTCTCCTTGAATTACCTTTCATTCATTAGATAAACGAAAAATACCGAATGAATTTGCATGATAAAACTAAAAAACACATAGACTCTTAAATAAATTAAAAATATCACATAAATTTCCATAGAAAGCTAACAGTCACATACTAACACCCATTTTTATTTTTCTTTCCGAAAGTTTTTTCAGAATCTTAATAAAATTATCTAAAATAGTGAGAGAAATTATTAGAAATAATTATTAAATTGTATATATCATTTAAAATTTTACATAATGGTAGAATGCCATGCACGTCATCTCTAAAATTCACTTTAATTCTAAAAAAATGAAAAACAAAGAGAGAAAGAAATTCAAATCATGATAATGATAGAATAAACTAGTCAGGCAGATAATTCCATTGCAGTTCCAGTCATGATGGAGACCACACTAAACATTAAATAGTAAATGTATTAAAATAATATTTCATTTTATTTTTTCTCTTTATTTTCTTTCAAAAATTAAGCCAAGAGGTATTCTCGGATGGCCTTGGAAGGAAAATTTAACCATTTGGGTTTGCAGCAAATCATAAGCTTCTTATATTCGGGGGTACCCACCTTAAGGAGTCCATCTAGACGTATGGTTGTCAGTACCTATTTTCCTTGGCAAGCCATGGAAACAGAAAAGAAACAAAATATGAAAGGTTAAAAAGGGCCGAGGAGTGTACCTAGGCGAAAGGAACAAGAACACAAAAGGATGAGGAAGGGCAAGAAAACAAGGAATTTGCAGAATTCTAATATCAGAAAAGCCAAATATGAATGAGGAATCCCGAGAGGGATATTTAGAGATATCATTATAGAGCCAAAAAATTATGGGGTGTTCTTTCCTTAATTATCACACCGCTAAGTATAACACACGATAATCGAAAGGACTTCTGAGTCGGCAGTAAGATCACAGGAGCCAAAAGTGATGGAAAATTCCGAATGTTACCTCATATATTTGAGAGTACATTTTTGGTTCCAAGTAAATCTCTTTTGAAATTTTAAGTGTCATGAAGAATATCATAATGAAAAAAATCGTTGAGAAGAAACATGCCTCAAGTGAAACTATGTAGACATTGGAGTTGAGAGCATTTGCTATGGGTTAAAATATGATAGCCAGTCAAATTTTCAAACAGATCTTCATATTTAATTTATTCATTAGTTTTCATAGAAAATTGCATTACTTTTTCACTTACCAAAAAATATATTATAAAATATTATATTACTTTGACTCACTGATATGAAATTTATGAATTTCTCTTAATAAGTTTATTCATAATTAAACAATTTAAGGGTTAAAAGAAATTTTTTGTGATTGTTGTTCGAAAATCAAACAATTTTTTGCGTGTGTGTGATTGAGAGAGTATATGTACTCAAATTCTGAATAATTGGTTTTATTTAATTTCTAAAATGATTTCTTGCAAATAATTATAAACTAGACTTATTGTGATAATGATTTCTAAAATGTTACCCCTTAATTATACATAAACATTAAAACTAATAATTATGATGATTATGATATATGAAGAAGTCCTAAACATATATATATACACACACACGCTCTTGTTTCATATATAAAAGCATTAAGGTAAATTATACAATAATTTTGAAATATTAAAAAATAATGTTTCATTTCTCATAGATATATGAGATTCATACTTTATATGTAGACTTCATATATTTATATACAAAAGGAGTATTATTTCCAAAGCTTCAAATGGAGAAAGCATTCCATTTTTACTTCCTCCCCACGCTTGGTCCACCAGGGTGGTCCCCACTTCCAGGTGCCAAGGTTTTATTTTCCTTCGATTTATTTTGCTGCTCACCCTTCTCTTGGTCTGCAACAACAGAGAAAATTCCATGGAGATAAACTACAATCATATTGCGAACGATTATGCTTCATTTAAATAGATAATTATTTGAACTCAAATTTGATATCAACTTACCTTTTTCCAGTTTTTAATTTAAAAATTATAAAAATCCAAAGACACACTTATCAAAAAATGAATCGTGAAGTTAATAATTTTATTTTTAATAATTATATGTATTCTCAATATAAATTTAAATTATACTAATTTAGCAAAAGCATTTAAATTTTATAATTATAGCGTCATTAAAATGTATTTATTGTATCTCTATTTGAATTAAATAACATTACGCATAAATTAATAAGGTAAGTCTGTTATGTAATTAGGAAATCAGCTTAAGTGTTCTCTACCTCTAGTTCATAACCGCTTTAATTTTGTTTGTTAAAAAAAAAAAAATCGTTTATTAAAGATGTTTAGATCGTAAAGTTGTTGATTTAACAACAAAACTACTTGTAAAACCACGCAATGTGTGATATGTTCATAATACTAAAATTTAAATAAATTTAATAGTTATTTTGTTAAATAATTAAATGATTAAAATTAATAATTAATTAATTTTTAGTTATAAAAAGTTATTATCAAGTAACTAAAATAATAAAATCATTTTCTCAAAATTTATAATTATGTATGTAGTTAGTTGTAATAAAAGATTATCTATTGATTTATATTTTTAATCTTATATGACATAATTTTAAGAAAAAGTTTATTAAATTTGAATGAAATAACTTTTGCTAATCAATCAAACAAATAATATTAAATATTTTATAATAAAAATAAAATTATAGATAATTACAATATATATGTGTGTGTGAGAGAGACAATATGTGTGAGATAATTATGACAAAAAATTATCTATTAATTTATATTTTCAATTTTGTGTTACACAATTTTAAGAGAGAATTCACTAAAACTGAATGAAATAATTTCTGATAATCTATTACACAACCATTTGCCTTTATATATAAAATTTTGAACAATCGATAAAATGAATTTAAATATTCACTTGATGTTTAGAATTATTACTTTTTGGAGTGGCAAACTGATCAAGTCAAATCATTTTCAAATTCAAGTATATTGTTGGTAGATCACTCAGTTTTTGAGTGGGTCTAAATCATATATAATATTTGCATATAGAAAAAATTAAGGTTTGAATTATGAGTTTATATTTAAAAATTATATTTAGGTGGAATAATTTATTATTCCCTTTTTAAAAATATTCAATTGGATTCTTTATTATTTATGCTATATTTTTTTATAATTTATTTTAAAAAATAATTTTTGAATCATAAAGAGCTTACACAAATAGAAATTAATTAAAATTTTTTATTTTTATTTAAATACTTAATAAATTAAATATATTTTTTCTAAGTAATTGAAAATATGTAACTGAATTAAGTTGATATAAAATTAAAATAAAAGAAAATATTTTTAATTTTTAAATAAAAAAATATTTTTGATAATTTCAATCAAGTCATTTGGATTGATCTACAGTCAAGTTGAGTCATTTATTATTTATATTTTAAAATATATTATAAAATATTTATTTAGATTTTTATTATTTACATAGTATTTTCTCATAATTTATGAAAAATAATTTTTAAAATTCTTTTTAGTCAAGTAAATTTTACATAAATATATTATTTTTAATATATTCTTTTATTTAAATATTTAATAAATTAAATATAAATTATTTTTAAGCAAATCATTTGTGCTCAATGAAAATGAGTAATTTAACTAAATTCATATAAAATTAAAAATTAATTTTTTAAATATTAAATAAACTGTAGATATTTTCAATAATTTAATTAGATCATTCATATTGACGGTGAATCGAATAAAAAATAGGTCAATTTGGATTGAACTGTAATTAATTTGGGTCAAATTTAACATAACTATTTTTAAATTATTTTGAATAGAATATTTCAAATTTCTTTTCAATTCAAATTTAATTTAGGTCAAGTAAAAAACTGTCACTATACGTAAACTGCTAGAAAACTATTACCTATAAACTATTAGCCGGCGGTTTAAAATAATTATAGGAACGCTTTATCACCTAGGTAGCACAAAAATGAGAAATGTGAAAATGAAAAACGCGGAAATTGGACATGAAAAAATTGTGTTTTTGAAAATATGAGAAACGAAATATGGAGAAATTGTGTAAATATAAAAAAATACAAAGGCATATTTTTAAATATTTTTTTAAATATAATAAATCTTGAAACAACTAATTATGAGATCATATAAAAAAAATAATATTCAATATTAACTGTAAAAAATAAATGAGATGATAATAATCAATTAAATATT
>CATIWR010156971.1:0-17669 GCA_949677035.1 Omphalea diandra
GCGATTTACATGTTACTTTGGAATTCATCAATTTCTTTATTTTCTTCTTGAGGGATTGATTCAATTCTGCAATAACAACACTTATTTGAAACATTAGTGATGATCAATCTAATTTGTCAAGATCAAAAGAGGTTTTAAACCTAAGATTGATTATCCTAGTTCAACATAAAGCTATTGTAGTAAGGCAAAATCATGGTGGCTTATTACCATCGATTGAAAGTTTAATTTTCTTCTTTTAGTCCCTCTTCTTCATTGCTTTATCATCTCCATCCATCTCCTAGTCCCCATATGCTCTTTATACTTTTAAATAAGCTCTAAAACACAAATATTGATGATGTTATAATATGCACACGACATAAGATAATTTTCCATGCAACTATATAAACATCACATCTAGTTTAAATGTCCCAAATGCAATGGTGCAAGTGTCATTGTCGTGCTTACCAAATTCTCATATCTAAATGATCATTTATCCAATGCATATATTCATGTGGGATTGCAAATCATTTATGCAATGAAGGTGTTTATATGAGGGTGCTTATGAATAAGGTTAGGGATGATACAACCTCTCCCATATAAGGGCCAACAGCCAACCCTAGCTTCATTTACACACTTTCCTTCCTCTCTTTACTCTTTCTCTCTCTTACAAATTCTCTAGATTTAGTTGAGGTTTCCTTTGATTTGGAGTTACGATGGTCGAGTTTAATGATACCATGTTTGATACCCCTGCCGATTTTCTTGAGGACGAGGTTGTTATTTACTATGCTATGGGACAATTGAAGCCTACTTAGGGTTTTTCCTTGATTTCTCATTTTGTATGTCTTACATGAGATTGTGTTGAAAGGTTTGGAGTCAAGTCGAGACATACCGCTCCTCTATGACCTATACTGTCATCTAGCAAGGACAACTTTGGGTATGGTAAGTCCTGTTTCTCTATTTTCTTAAACTAATTAATTAATACTATTGTTATTACTTTTTATTTTACATTTAGCACTTTTGGATTATAGGTACTATCCCAAAAGTGTATTTTGCATGCGAACATTAGCTTAGCTTTAATATATTTAAAATTAATTATAAGACACTTACTTTTTGAATTCTACAATTTATTCATTGATTGCCCTTTGTCCTATCATCTCGATTCTCATGCCATGCTGATTTCTTAGTATCTACGAAAAATTACACATTAATTTATGAAATAATCATAGAAAATTGAAACACAAACCTATAACGTTTCATCATTTATTTTATTATTATTTTTTAAATTTTCTACTAAAATTTAACTTGTCTTGTGCTTATTTTTGCAAAATTTGTGTATATGGTTACTGAACCAAATTTTGAAACCTTGTAAAATTTTAATGAGAAATGAAAATACAAGAAATTATTATTATTTTACGTGAAATCATATATTTCACATACCTCAAACTCATGGCTTGATCTCTTCGTTTGGCATTGTTGGCTCAAATGTCATTATTTCTCAATTTGTGTGTCTCATTATGAGCCTTCATGTTAAACGTTGCTTTGATTTCTATTCTTCTTTTATTGTCATGCTTGATCTGATTTTTCTATTTCTGTCTTTATGTTTAGCCATGGAATTTCAATTTTCTTCATCCATTTATAGGGCAACATCTGCTTTAGTAAGGAAGGCAAATTGTTACTCCAGCTAAGATCTGGCTTAGGAGTTTATCAGCACATGTGGTAGTTCATTTGGAGGAGACTGGCCTCTTACCTATTCTACAAATACTTTCAGACAAGCCTTTGCAAAGCGACTCGATTATGATATAAATGCTAAAGAAGCGATGGTGGACACCATACACACCTTTCATTTACCATGGATTGGAGAGGTCACCTTTTATGCTAAAGAATTCATCTTCATGACCAAGATTAGGTGCTCTAAGATCCTACTACCCATAGGTGTAGAAATATACCACTCGGTCATGTAAAGAGACTATGTACACCGACTCCTTGAGTGTGTCTCTAAAATGAATGGGAATCTTTCTTTTAAGCACTTCTTCTTAAAGAGGGAGGCTCATGTTACTACTAATGACAGTCCATTGGAGTTGATTGATTAGGTGGCTCATTGCTTCCTCTTGTATAATTTCTTAGGGACACTATTTGCCACTCTCACGAATATAATTGATATCTACCTACCACCAATTCTTGAGGACCTAGGGCTAGTTCATCACTTTGATTAGGGCTCTATGGTGATTGTCAACCTACATCGCTTTCTTAATTGGTGTTATTGCGAGTTATCTTACATGGGTGGCACTTGTTGATTGCTCGAGGAGCTTATCTGAGTTTCCCTTACTTTACTTATTAATTTACTTTTCTTATTCTTATATAACTAATGTTGCATTTTCAATAGGCATGGACAATGGAGTCGGGACTGCTTATGGGAAGGAATCCTTTATCAGACATGGATGACTGTTATCCCTACTTTGCATGGTGGTGTTTTACTCATCATGAGGAGTCATCCGTTGGGGTCAGGCATAATTGTTTGAATAGATTAACTATGGATCAGGTGCATCTAGTCTATAATTATTAATTTTCATATTATCTACAAACATTGGTCAAATATTTACAATAGTGAGATGACTATTTTTGGTTCTTCTTACAGTTATGGCTAGACTAAAGTCAACTTGTCGACACATGGTAGCATAAGGTTGTTAAGGCGGAGGATCACTCCTTTGGGCGGTGCCTATTAGTGGAGCCTTCAATCAAGGAGTAGTATCCCATAGAGAGGGTGTTATTATGGTATAAAGGGCTAAATGTGCAACTGATGCCCTAGTGTCCACTTTTGAACATATTTTAGGCGTCAGATATGAAAGAAAACGAGCTCTAATAGGCCCTTATGTTCAGACCATGAGAGTACCTTGTTACCAGTGGCATTTAAAGCTCTTTTAGAGTTGATCTTGATGGAGGAGACAATCATCTTGGCATTTTTACCCTAAAAGGCCCAAACGGGGTTGATTCTTCACCATGGTGCACGAGGGACAATGGGTCACTTAGAGAGGTGGCCTAATGAGTCTACTTCTATAGTTAAGGATTACAAACAAGCCTGCACTTTTGAGGCTGGTGATCTAAAGTCGATTATAGTTAGTGATCTCAATCTTTTCCTAATAACTTGGTAGATATGTGTACAGTTTCCTTTACTGGCTTGATCTGGCCTTAGAGAACACTAGGTCGGTGAGTACCTTTGAACTAGTTGGCACTACTCATGTTAGTATTATCTTTCTTATATTCCTTGTGTCTTTGATTTATTCTTAGTCATGATTGTTGATATGGTATCTATTTGCAAATCCCTCACGTCTAGGATGAGCGGATGTTTGATATGATAGTTGTGCTCAGGAGGACTATCACCCAATAAACTCGAGAGGTCTAAGTTAGTGATAAAAATACAAATTAAGTGGTTGTGTTTATGTGTGTAGTTATATGCTAACCATCCTAACCATTTGGCTTGGATGTTGTAGGAGACACAAAACAAGTTGGCAAAGGTTGAGGCCTAGTTAAAGTGGATGGAGCCATGAGTACCTTCAGAGTCAAAGGACTATGCCACACCTCGGAGGAGGAGGAGGATTGAGTCATTCATTGTTGCCTTCCATATAGTTCTTAGGATTTTTCTTTTCCTCCTATCACTGTACTGCTTTCTACATTGGTACTGTAGGATAATTGTTTGGGTGAGTTTTAAGGCCCCTTTTTTAGATATCGATTGGATAGTTAGGACTTTAGAAACTATTATGAGGTATTCCTAGCTTTATTCTATGGATTTCTAAAGCTTTTTATGGATATAGATGCCCAACTTTAATCCTAATACTTGGCTTATGATCTAAATGTGTGACAAATTGATTTTTTACTTATTTATACACATATATCTATTTAAACAAGCACAAAGTGATTCAAATGCTTAAAATGTAAGGAAAACTTTACCCAAAAATTTAAAGGAAAATTAGACCATACAAACCATTAAGTTGTCTGTACAGATAACTCAAATAGTTTATATAGCCAAGTATTTTTGTGTATAGTTGTCTTACACTATTCACCTTCTCTCCATTTTATAAATATCCCATCCTTGATTTTCATCTCATAACTACTATTTTGGTATTTCTATTATGGCCAAAGCATTTTTGAAGTCACTCCCACCCTAAAATTGGTATTATCTGTCTTGGGTAGGTTTCAAAGCCCTCAATTACCTTTCATTTGTCAAGATCAATATAGATTTTTTTCAAGTAGCTTGTGACTTATGGGATCCCACTACCTATTCCTTTTAGTTTGGAAATACTTAAATATGCTCGATGTTAGAGGAATTTAGTGTCATCCTTGACTGTTAGATCACAAGAGCTAACCAGATTGCACTACCGTGCCTAGGATACCTGCATATATAAAAGATGATGCAGTTGTTCGAATTTTACTATGATAAGCTTCCCATATACACTTTGGGAGAAGAAAAGATATGCACTTCTCTTTTTCTTACCCTTCATCCTTCTAAGGGTCATGCTAGAGTGACACAAATTCAAATTATAGCAACCATCCTAATGGGGGAATTTCTACTATAAAGGGATGATGGAGAGATTGACATGCAAGTGTTGTCTCTTATTAAAGAAACTAAGCTTAGAAAAACTCCAATCCCAACCATTCTTAGTGTGACTTTTATGGGTTTGGATAAGGTATCTCTTTACATTAGTGAGTCTTTCTCTAGGGGCCTGTTGTTGATTCAGGTATAGATTTCTCCTACAACCTTTTTAATTTATCATTTCTTCTATTTTATTTTTATTATTTTTTGTTGTACGAACTTTTGCTTGGACTTTCCTTACAGGTTTTTAATCCAATGGGTCGCTTAATTTAACCTAGGCTGCCCTTTCAAGCTTTCAACTTAATGAGCTTTTTTTTAGATACAGTGGATACTAAATGATATTTCCCATAACACCACTTGAATGTCATCTATCAAGGCTTACTTCTACCATACATGAATGGGCTGAGTGGTTGTCCCACATTACTGACTTTAATATCTGTTGGACCTGTCCTTAATGGAGGCTGAGCCGAGTTACCTTAAAGTTTTCCTACTTTGTCATCCAGTACCTTTTATGATCCAACTAAAATTCTCCATAAATTTAGGTCCCCATAAGAAGCAATGGGATTCCTTCCCACTTTCTTTGAAGGATCTTTAATCCAATGCTTCTTGGATAAAGTGGATGCCATATGGGTTGATCACTATATCTACCACAGATTCCTTGTTAAGACTTTTACTTCTAATGATGTTGATTTTGAGGCTTAGTTGCATGATAGTAAGGACAGTAGAATTTTTATGGTTTCATCCAACATTCACAACAACAATGAACACATGAAAAAGATATTTTTGTATTTCATTTAGTTTAAAGAAATGCTTAACAAAAATTGCTTTCATTATGCAAACGTATTTTCTTTTGGGATTATGCTTATCAAGAATCATTACAAATAGAATATCACATACTACTTTTAATAATGACACATTAGATCATATGATTGTCTTATTCAACGCCTTTGGCTTGTCGGATTCCTCTTTTTCATCCTTGGCCCCTCGGCACCGCCCTCTTATTCTTGTCATGTTGTAGTTGGCTTCATAAGCGGGTATTGCACTCTCTCATTTTTTACTTCGCTTATTATGTATTTTGTGTCTTAGTTTTTGCTCAAGGCACCCTTTATGTTTTTGGCTTAGTAGACTCATTCCTTTTATTCTCTTTCTTTCATTTTATTTTTATTTTTTTCGTGCCCTAATTTTTGCCTAAGCTACGCTTTAGTGTCTTTGACTTAGCATGCTTATTTTACTTTTCTCACTTCCTCACATAAAATATTTCTTAAGCCTATCCAGGTTCACTAGCTCAAAGAATTTATTTCCATCCATTTCTAATGACTTCATGGCACCACTTGAATAGATTTGCTTAGCCATATAAGGACCTTTTCAATTCAACTTGAATTTTCCTCGAGGATCTTAAGATTATGGTTAGATTACTTTTAGCATTAAATCAACAACTCTTATTATGCTTGTTTTGACCAATTTGTTGAAAGTGAACGCCATCCAAACTTGGTATAGCTGGATGTGGTAAAGAGTCTTTAGCATCTTATCATCTAATAAAACCAACTATTCAAATTGACTTCTTACCTATTGGTGCTCAAGAATTTTTGTCTCAACCAATACCTATACAAGATTTTATCTCCATCTAAATTGACAAAACTACTTCCATTCCATACACTAAGGAGTACGGTGTCATTCCCATTGACATCCTAATTGTGGTTTAGTGCCCTTATAATGTAAAGGGTCATTTCTCTGGCTAGTCCTTGCAATTTTCCACCATTTTGGCAAGGATATTATTGACATTTTTGTTAGCCACCTCCACTGCTCCATTTGCTTGTAGCCTATAAGGTGATGACTTATTGTGGGCCACCTTGTACTTTTCTAAGATTGCTTTAACCTTAGCTTAAAAGTAAATGCCAGTGCTTATCATAATGTGGTGTGGCATGCCATAGCAGTAATTGAGATTCTTTTCTATAAATTGAGCCATCAAGTTTGCCCCCAACATACCAAAAGAGTCAGCTTCTACTCACTTTGAAAAATAATCCACTCCTACTATATTGTACTTATGTCCCCTTGTAGATGTTGGCTTGATCTCTCCAATCACATCAATACTCCATATTAAATATGGCCAAGGTGAAGTTAAATTTTGTAACTCCATCAGAGGTAGATGGTTGAGATTGTCATGGACTTGGCATTTTATGATAATTTTAGGTAATTTAGATGTAATCCTATTTTGTAGTTGTCCAATAATAATCCATCCTAAAATTCTCCTGGTCAGGGCCTTCCTATACATGTGAGGACCATAAATCCCTGTGCATACCTCTTCCATGACGTTGCTTTCATTTTCTTATACTAGACATTTTATGTGAACCCCATCCGGCATCCACTTGTGCACCATACCATTGTAAACTATGAATTGTGATGCCAACTTATGAATTATGTCCTTCTCTTTCTTTTTAGCTCCCTTGAGGTACACTTCATCTTTTAAATATTTCGGCACATCATAGTACCAAGGGTGGTTTTTTATAAATGTTTGCATCACTCATTTATCAATGTAACATGGTGTTATGGACCTAAGTGTAATCAATGGCTTTATTAGCATCCTTTTTGGCCCATCCTTAATAGAAACTAAAGTGGCTAAGACATTAGCCATCAGATTGTCTTCCTATATTACATGGTAGAATATGATCCTTTAGAAAATTTGTGTCAATCTCTTCAAGTATTCTAAATATGGGCTCATACATTCTTCCTTCAATCCCACTCATTAGCTATCTGAGAAATAACAAGTAATGAATCTCAAATACTTCATGTTTCCTTACCCTCATGTATATTAACGATTCCAATCCTAGCACATAAGCCTTGTATTCAACCGTGTTATTTGTTACCTTGAAATTGAGTTTCTTAGTTACTAGGAGTAACTCTCTTTCCATTGACACTGAAATTCCACCTACACCTGCCCATTTCTTATTCGCTACTTTATCAAAACAAATTCTCCATCTCTGGGGCTCTATTACTTCTAACCATTCATTTGAGAATTGGAAAATTTAGATCCTCCTTCCATAAATGGTTGTTGGGCCAGATACTTTACAATTGTCTAACCCTTAATCACTTTCTTAGTTATATATCTAATATTGAATCTTTCTTATGACTCCATCCTTTTATCATTCAATAGGGGATTGAGAGGATGAGGGTCATACATTGATACAACCCTAATGAAATGGCATGTGTTTCAATCAATTAGGGATCCTTAAGGCTCAAATAAGATTGAAGCCATTTTTTCAATTTTGGTGGTTAGTAGAGGATTAAGGCGGGATAATATATTGGTACTATTTTTTAAAAAAATGTGGAGTCGGTACCCGACTTGGTCGGATAAGAATTCAGATAAGGACAAAATCTAAACCTATCTAAGTCATTTAGAAGACCCAATTTGTCTTCACCCCATCACAGATCAGGTTTAGAAATTCAGTATAACTTGGGAAAGATGTTAGGCACCCTCAAATTGACCGAATATAAGGATCCAGCCTTTGGGCATCTTTGGTTCACTTTTTTTTTTTTTTTTGCCATTTTAACCTTATTATTAATTAGCCCAGTTAACACCCCTAACCATGTTCCTAACGAAATCCAATCATTCATATCAAAGCATCATTATAACAAGCTCAAAAGGGAAAGGGATCATGTCATATTTAAAGGGGGAGGTCATGCATGTTAATAACCACAATCATGATCATCAAGATCACCATGCATAATCAAATCTATCACATGCTCAAATAACCACCTACACACCAAAACACACAAGTTAGTGATATCATAGGAATAAAGCAATAAAACAAACATATAAAATGGAATGCGCTCAAAAGGTCTTACCATATTTCCAAGTTAAGGAACCTATGCATGCTTCTAAGTCTATCATCCTACATCCATAAAAAGATAACATGACAAGTCATATATGAAGCAAAAATAAAAAAGAGCATGATCATCGTAGAGACATAATTCATGGAACTTATAAAGTGCATGTGAAGGAAAAAGGAAAAGCCTTAGGTAAGGATTGAAGTTACTAACTTGGATTTCTAGGATTATTAGATCCTCAATCATAAATACTCCTAAAGAGGCATAGCTTCCTTAAGATACCCATAACTATTAAGAGAGCTAAGATATTATGCTAGTGAGGAAACTAACAATAAAGCCATAAGTGTATGTGTTTTATTAGATTATGAGAATAACAAAAAAAAAGGTCATAAAGTGATAGACTCTCTCCTTTAGACATAAAAAAATGAAGAGAGGGTAGTCAAGTTAATGAGCTAGCCATCCCCCCTTAGTGACAAAAATAAAAAGCCATAAGAATAGTAAAAGGAATATAAACATGCATTAGGATCATGTTGTCTTTGGGAATGGAAGATTCCCTATCCTAATCATATCCATGACAATAGTAACATAAAAATATAAAAAATGAAATGAAAAGAACATAAGAAGATGTGTTAAAACCATTAAGAAGCAAGCAGAAAAAGCCTTTCCCTTTTGATCTTTGCCTCACCAAATAGGAGAATAGGGATCATAGGTATAAGACCTAACCCTATTCAATGGTTGAGGCTCATAAAATAAACTTTTAAACCCTAAAAACCAAAGAAAATTTGAATAGGGGAAGAAGAAGAAAATTGTGTTGTTCCACAGTCAAAGTAGGTTGTACAAACTAACTAGTTGTCTACTCAACTTACTTAGTGATCAATTTAGTTGCGTTATGTAAAACAAACAAAAATTTAATGCATAAAACCTACCAAGGATTCATGCGATTTGGTCAAATCAAGACGAGAGATGTGAAAAACCTTATTAATTCGGACAAGAGAGAAAAGATTGATAGAAGGTAAAGAGAGGGTTTACACTGGTAACACCTAACTTAAGCTAAGAGTGTAGATTATCATATTCAAAAACTACCAACATGATGAACATCTTTTGTAGGTATCTACACGAACTAGCTCTCTAAAAATGATTAGTATGCTAGCATTATGATTTTTCTCTCTCTAAAATAGTTTTTTAAAAATAACATGAATATTCTCACTTGGTTACCAAAAATCCTAAATATATCTATATATTTTAACCATTAAGATATTTATGCCTCCTCAATATCTTAAAAGATACTAATAAGATAATATCTTATTTTGTTTTAACTTTTAAAATGAAAGGGATATCTAAATATCAAGATAATATCTTAATTTTCTTAATATAAATCTAAAGAAAGCAGAAAATACTGCTATTTTTATGCCTATTCTAAGTGTACAACTCTATAGGTTCCATAGTGTTGGCAGTGGTCCAAATCCTATTTTTGACCCACAAGTCATAAGTGGCATCTAGCAAGACATTATAACCACCCAAATTATGTGAAGGTCAATAATTCGACCTATTTTATAAATAGTATTATAATCTTTTTATCACATTATATCTCAATTAAATATAAGGCATGAATCATGTTATCCCTATATAGTTCAATTATTTCCTAATCTCTATGTAGACTGATGTAAAATGACATTGATAACCTTTATCAATTCATCTTCGTATGGTTATGCAATCTCCTCAGTCTAACTTATTGAGGGGCCTAAAGATATATTCCTCATAAATATATAAAGGACAAATTTTTTCTCAATCACACATATTCTTATACATAATTTACTTCATATCCAATATCAATCCGTATAATCATCCTATTAAAGATAATGTTAAATTGTATCAAAAACATGAAATTCATCATATTGGAATCCATGATAATTTTTAGATCAGAAGATTAAGTTAATATTATTACATGAGAATCACTTGTCATTTTATACACGTAGTTTTCTCATAGTGGGTCGTTCAATATAATATTTCTTAAACATATATCTATGTCTTTCACTTAATTTCTCATATCCAAAACTACTAAAATATAGTCATTAATCAAAACACATACTGGTCTTCATTCATTATTATTCCAACAATAATGATCGACTATAAACAATTTAGAATAGAATTCTTTGCAACTAAAGATTTTACTATCAAGTCACATACTTGATGACATTAGGTAGAATTATTTATTCATGGAATTTATCATTTAGCCATAAGAAAAGAGATATTCAATAAAATGCAACCATGACATTACTAAAAGAATATCCATTATAAACATTGGCCTATGGCACATAACTAACATGTATAGACCACAAAGAGGACTGTACAGACTATTATGACTGATATTTTTCCAAAAAGAAAAGGGAAGAAAATGAGAGGAAAGTTAAGATTCTAGATGCTCTCCTGATTATGCCTTGTCATCTGAGGCATTAGAGTTGATGGATTATCCTTTAAATGCTAAGGAATATGCAAAATGAAGTCTCAAAACCTTAGGAGATACCTTGGATCTTTAGTGTGATGCATTAGGTGTTTGGCTTTTATGTATTTAGGGTACGTGAGAGAAAAATTTTAGTAGAGTAACTTCAACGTTGCCCATTTCTCTCTCTCCAAATAGTGGTATTTATAAATGAAGAAGGATGTATTAGAGCTGCAATGGTTTTGTTTGCACCTCATTCATAACCCACAACAAACTAGGGCCATAAAGTTTTTGAAATTAAGGTTGTTTGTACAGCCAAATGGTTGGTTGTATAACCATTTAGTTTACAAAAGGCATGATTCCAAAAGGTTAAACTAGCTAGGGTTTAACACTTAGTTGTATAGGCATTTAAACCATGGTTAACAAACTTGGGCTTTTAGGCTTGATGGGCTTAGGCTTGGTTTCACGCTTGATGCAAGGCTTCATAAGGCCTTTGTTCTTCTTCCTTTTGTAATTCCTCTTGCATTTTAGGGAATAATTCTAATAGGTTTCATCATCGAGCTTGCATCCTGATGCTCAAAGTTTACTCCCTACTATTTGTGAGGGTTGAAAAATGACATTTGATAAATGACCATTTGAACAAGACATAAAAAAGCATCGCAAGAGATGTAAACATTAGAATGGATATCAAAAGATACAATTCTTTAGTAGCTTTTCGAGTAGGTGCTAAAGTTGGTTATAGCATCTCTCTAGTAGGCACCCAGATATTCTCATATGTCTCTAGCAGCTCTCAAGCAAGTACTAGGTGTCCTAGCAACTCTCTAGCAGGCGCTAGGTTTGTTTTGGCACCTTTCTAATAGGTACTAATATATTCTATAGATTTCAAATAGCTTTCTAGTAGGTACTAGGTGTGTTCTAATAGCTTTTTAGTAGGTACTAGTGTCTTCCATATGTTTTTAGAATATTTTTACTAGGTACTAGGTGTGTAAGCACCAACAACTTTTAGGTTTTCACTAAAACAAGTGGAATGTTACTTACGACTCCATCCTTTTATCGAACAACGAAAGGTCAATAGGATTAAGGTCCTTATATTGGTAATGACCCCAAAAAATGGCACGCATTTAGATCAATAGGGGATCCTTTAGGTCTTGCAAAAGTTCAAAGCCTTAAGTTTGAGTTGTGGTCATCGGAAGACACCAAGATGGGATAATACTTTGGTACCATCCTTAGGAATTATGGAGTCGCCATCTGACTTTAGTATAAGAATTTAGGGAAGGCAAAATTTGAGCCTAAGTCAATTAGAAGACCCATTTCATTTTCACTATATCAGAGATCGAGTTTGAAAATTTAGTATGGTTTGGAAAGGAGGTTAGGCACCCCCAAACTAGTCGAATATTAGGATTCAATCATCATACATCTTTCGTTAACTTTTAACATCTTAACCAAGTTACTAATTAGTCCAATTTAATATGCCTAAGCATGCCTCTAACATAATCAAATCATACAAACTAAGTCAACAACTCAAAGGGGATAGGGATCATGCATCATGGCAAAGGGAGTGACATGCATATCAATATCCACATTCACAACCATCAATCATGCCATTAAAGGTGACCATTAAGACCATCAAACACGGTCTAACTTAAACACGTACCTACACCATAAAACTACATAAGTTAGTGATTAAAGCAAATAAATAAGTAAAAGAAATCAAACAAGTAAATGAAATTACCAAACACCTTACCATATTTTCATATTCATGGCACCTGAGCATGAATCTAAGTCTATAATAACACATCCCAACATCACATGAGGATCAATATAACATCAAAGCATGAACACATGAATCATGCAACATAAAGAATAACATTGTACAATGCAAAACACTTAGAACGCTTAAGTGGCCTAAGGTTAAATCATCACAAAAGAGGTCCTGGGGCTGATGAACCCTCTATCTTGTTGCTCTAAAAAAGCTAGACATTCACATACACTACTAACCATCACGAAGGCTAGCATGCAACTCAAAAGGAGGGGAAATCAAAGACCAAAGCAAAGCAATAATATTCTTGAAAATAATCATAACCATAATAAGATTCCTAAGGTTTTACAAATCTTGAGTTCCTTACTTAGTCACTATCAAATTTGGTCTAAACAGAAGCTTAAGACATCTATTAATCAAAATTTTAAAAAGCATAGACATGACCATAAAACAAACCTTCAAAATCATTTAAAACTTGCTTAAAATTCCATTCTTGAAATGAATAGGGGTCGTAGGCTATTAAGCCTCATCCTATTCTACTAATGGAATTATAAAAAGTCATAAAAAGTTATTTTAAAAAGGAGAAATCTAATAAAAGGAATAATTATTCTTGTAATACAGTTCATGACAAGCTGGGTTGTGCAGCTTATTATGAGGGTTGTACAACCCTAATTTCTTAGTTTTCAAAACAAAGGAAAAGAAAAAGGATAGAGAAAAAGATGAGGAATAATTATATTCCTTACCCCTCAAAGGCTCACTAGATGATTTATATCCTCCAAAATACTTAGGGAATATATAAGAGTATAAAGAATAAGCCTTATTCTACCTTGGGAAACGATGGAATAGACTATTATTTTAGTGTTTCTATTTTAAGGATCAAATATAGAGAAATTTTGGCAGAGAAATTTTGGTAGAGTAATACTAGGGTTTCCAAACCTCCCTCATTTCTTTAAATAAGGAGGTATTTATAGGTGATGGATGGTTGCTCCACAGCCAAAAATGGTTTTAGTTGTAGGATGTTTGTATCCAATCACAGAGAAGGAGATAGACATCTTGGAATTAAGGTTTGCATATGGTATGTACAGCCAAAGTTGGATTGTACCTCCATATTTCAAGGTTGTACAACCTTAAGGTTTAAGGGGGGACCAATTCTAGAAGTTTCTCCTATTAGGGTTTAAGGCAAGGTTGTACAACCTTGGTTATTGGGTTATACAACCATGTTAAGTGGGTTGTTCAGCCATTAACCCAGCCTAATAGTTGAGGCTTGGCTTAGGCTTGGGCTTAGTATAGAATTGAGCTTGGTAATGAGGCTTAGTTTTAGGCTTTTCCAAGGTATCCTAAGGCCTTGTTCTGCCTCCTTTGTCTAATTCCTCTTACACTTTGGAGAATATGTTTAGTGATTTTCATCATCGGGCTTTGCATATTGCGATCTATAATCTAATGCTTATAGGGTGTGTTCTAATAACTTTTTAGCAAACACTAGCATATTCCATATGTTTCCAATAGCTTTCTAGTATGTACTATGTATGTTTTAGTAGCTTTTTGACATTTAAGGGTAATTTGGTAATTTCATAAGCAAATGAGAGATTGAAATGGCTTCTTAGAGCTTCAATAATAAGATAAGGATAGTTTGGTCATTTCTATTTATAGGATTCCTTTCTTTTCCTTTTCTTTTTTTGCCATTTTTTAGTGGACTACATAAACATATAGCTTTTCTATATAGACAACTTAATGGGATCCATATGAAAACATTGTGCGACAACCAATTTACACCACATAGAGGGGCATTAGTTATTTGTATAGACAATGCTTATTTATATAGATGGCCCCTCCTATATAAGAGGGTCAGTTAACCCTAAAACTAATTTATGCTTTCCTCAACTTCTCTCTTCTATTTATCTCACTAAAATTCTCTGGACTTAGGTGTCATCTAGGGTTTCCCTTACTTTGGATTTTTTTTACAATGACTGACTCTGATACACCTATGTTCAATGTTGCTTTTGACTTCCTTGAAGGTGACATGGCTATCTATGACACACTCGGGTAGTTAACGATTGTTTAGGGCTTCCTTAGAGTTTATCCCTTGGCAGGAACGATGACAAAGACCATGCTTAAGGGTTTTGAGGCTTGTTTTGAGGCTCCTGCGATGTACAATCTATACTACCACCTAGCTGGAGTGGCTTCAGGTGTGCTAGGTCCTTCTTTCTTGTTTCTTTTTATTTTTATTTATTTTTACTTTCAGCACTTTAGATTTTAAGCATTGCACTTGAATTATTCTTTGCATACAAACCCTAGGTTATCTTAAAAATATTTAGAACTAGCCATAGGACATTAACCTTTCCATTTTTCAAAATTTTATTTTACTATCTACCAATTAATTAGCTACCTTGATTTACATGCTTATGTTAGATTTTGTATAAAAATCAATAAGATTAATTGAAAGAGTAATAAAAAAAAGAGTGAAACACATACCCATGACTTAAAATAATTATTTATTATTCTAATTTATTATTTTGCAAATTTCAGTTAATTTAGAATTGGATTACACTGGTCTTATGGAACTTGTATACATAATAATTGAACCAAAACTAAGTTTTTTTATGAAATTTTTTTAAAAAAAAAATTAAATTTCATAAATTTTCACAAAATTTCATAAATAGTCCTAGTCATGGTTAGGATCAATCATTTCTTGTCCTTTGAACTTTCCTTGCATCATTTGAACACACCTATATGAAAAAGAAATAGGATATTATTTTTATTATTTAGAAAATTATATATTTTGCATATTTGGGATCGATGACTCGATTCCTATTTTGCATTAGCTAGCTCAAGTAATCTCGATTGATATGTCTATTTGTGACTTTTCCCATTGCTTTGATCTTCCTCTTGCTTGTTTCACTTTCTTTCCTGTTATTGGGAGTTAAATATTTATCTTTTATTTCTTGCAAAGTGACATCTCCTTAAACAAGGGAGGTGGAGTAATTGTCCCAACTAGGGTTTAGTTCAAGGAGTTTCACCCTCGCGTCATTACTCATTTAAACAAGACTGGTCTTATAGCATGTCTCAAAATGCTGCCAGATAGGGCCTATAGGATGATTCGACTATGACACAGGCATTGGTCGAGTGATGGATGGATACCACCCATGCATTCCACTTGTCATAAATAGGGGAGGTGATGATCACACTTAGCAACTTCAATTATTTGACAAGGATCTGATTCTTGGGGATTCCCCTCTCTACTGATACAAGTGTCCACTACCTAGTGTTATAGTGAGACTATACTTCAACTTTTCAATTGCATCCACTAGATAAAGCGGAGCCTCACATTTGAGCGGTCCAGCTTGAAGACATCCACTCTTATTGCTACAGATGATAGACCTACCCAAAGTGGTCAACTAGGTGGCGCATTGCTTTCTGTTATATAGTATGTCAGGGATGCTATTTGCGAACCCCTCAAACATGTAGAGATCTGTTGATTATCTGCAATTGATGACATTGGGCTCATGTGCCACTTTGACTAGGGGTTCGTTGCACTAGTATATCTATACCACTTCCTGAATTAGTGTAGCAAGGGGCTATTATACATGAGGGCACTTAACGTGTGCTCATTGTAAGTAACTTTTGAATTTCTTTATTTTATTTATTATCTTTGTCATTTAGTGAATTATTATTATGTTCTTTGATAGGCCTGGGCTATGGAGTTAAGGTTGCTACAAGGTGGCAATCTTATGTCAAAGATGGACAACTACTACCCCAAGTTAGTGAGGTAGAGCTCTACTTGCCATCAAGAGTTATTACTTGAGGTCAAAAATTATTGCCTGAACACCATCACTTTAGACTAAGTATGCTTATCCAGCAAAAAAAGAAGTAACTGTTAGTTCATTATATTTTTTACTAATCTTGGTTATATACTTATAATGGTAAATTATGGTAGTTTGCTCCTTTTACAATTGCGCCTAGACTTTAGGAGGCCTCCTCACACATGGTAGCCTAAGGTAGTTAAGGTAAAGGCTCGTTCCTATAGGTGGCATCTACTGGTGGGCCCCTTCTTGTGAGAGTGGTACCTTAAGGAGCATGTCCTTTTTTGGCATGAGGGACTAGACGATTGGCTCATGCCTCAACATCCTCCTTCAGATATTTTTTAGATAACAAACACAAAGATGGTGGAGAAGGTGTGACAACCTTTATAGTTCATGCCAAAAGACCAGTTGGTGATCGACAGTATCACCTACAGGGCCTGGATAGCTCAAAAACTCCTTAGAATGGTCTTTGGGGATGATTTTGAGCCAAAGGGCTTGAGGGACGATGATGCACTCTGAGTAAAGACCTTTAAAGCCTACACCTACCATACGGGGTTGCAAGAGAGCTTGTGGTCTAGGAGTAAGAGGGTTAGAGTTAGTGGTGGTAAAGGAGCTCGATCCCTTCCTCGATAGCATGGTAGAATCATATATAGTGTCCCTGACCAGGTCAATGATGACTCTAAACATCACTCGATCAACCTGTATGTTCGAGCTTATTGATACTACCTATAAAAGTATTATTTTTCTCTCCATGTCCTTCTGTGTACTTTGCCTGTACTTGGTCATGTGTTACTAAGATGATACTCCATTTGTAGATTCCCTGCATACAGGCCAAGGCACTAGTCAACCTAATCGCTACCTTAAAAAGGACTATGACATAATAGACTTGGGAGGTCCAAGTTAGTAATAAAATATAAATTATATATGCATGCTTGTGATTGGGCTTATATGTGTTTTACATCCTATCCATCTTAACCCTATGCATCTTGTAGGAGATAGTCCATTGCTTAACTCAGGACCTATGGGACATAGAGTATTATTTAGTAGTGGTTGAGACCCAGATTGAGTGGATGGTGTTACCGATACCCTTAAATTCTAATAAGTATGTCACTTTGAATGAGGAGGATGAGGAGACTACTTTTGGGGTCAAGGAGGATTAAGCTTTCATTTTTATAGGACTCTTAAATTTATTTGGCATAGATGCATGATTTCAATTTTGGATCTAAATTTGTTCTTTTAATGTGTCCTTGTGTTATTTTTTTCTTTTATATATATATA
>CATIWR010156982.1:0-19786 GCA_949677035.1 Omphalea diandra
AAGTATGAGAAGTCCCCCACTCATACTATGGTTGTGCATAGGAGAAAGACGCACAAGTCTAAATTCCAATGTCATTATTGCATGAGATATGGGCATATCAATGTATTTTGCCACATTAGGAAGACACACCTCAAATTGGAGGACCCTTCAAAGACTAAACCTTAAGGACCCAAGTATGTTTGGGTACTAAAGCAAAGTTTTTGATATTGTAGGATGGGGACTCCTTCACCAAAATTCTCATTATGAAAAATCTGAAGGTGAATGGAGATTGCTAATGAAGAAGGGATAAAAGTTTCAAATGGTTATTTGGTATCAAGGCATTGATACTAAACTTGTAATGTATCTCTTATCCCTTATGTTTTTAACTTAATATATTTATGCATACAGGGGGAGTTTTATTACTTGATATATCTATGTGTTCACATGCTTGGTTTGATTTGATTGATTAATTGTGTGATGAGTTGAATCAATTCATTTTATATTTGAGGTTTTTTACATTTCAAATGTTCAAATCAATCATCAAACATCATATACTCTATACTAGGGCCATATATGACAATTCTTAAATTTCTAGCCCTAGTTTGTATGTTCAAGCATCTTTAAATGTTTAAATTATTTTTGTTTGATCCATTTATCTTCTTATGTGACACATATTGTGATCAATTGTGCAAAATTTACTTATGCTTGCTATTCTAATTTGAGTTTGTATAATTGACAAGGTTGTGGTCATTCCCTCTCATATTCCCCATTCTCTCTCTTTTATTCCCCCTATATTCCTCTCTTTTTTATCTTGACAAAGGGGAAGAGATAATTGATTGAATATACCAAAAGGGAACATACAAAAAGGGGAGAGAAAATTGAGCTACATTTGTATAAGCTAAGACATTGGTCTTATTAGAGTAACTAAGGGGGAGCAATCATTCTCTTAGGAGCATGCATAATTGATTGTTTATCCTTCGCATATTCAATTTAGATTGTCAAAATAAAAAAGGGGGAGATTGTTAGACTAGGTTATTCAAACCTAAGTCAAAGCTCTCTTTTGATCTTAACAATATAGATTGAAAGTTCTAATGTCTTTTTAAGTGTTGCTTTTATAGTTTATAAGAATTATCTTCAATGGAAGTTAAAATCTCCATCTTTTTGAAGAATATCCAAATTCGCGATCGGTATCCTCTAAATCGCGACCGCAACACTGCTATAAGAAAGGATGAAGCTGGGTTAGAGGAATTCGCGGGTGAATTCGCAGCCGCGAATCAGCTGAAGGAGCATTGGTTGAATTATAGAAGAATTCGTGGTATGTGTCACACCTCAGTCGCGACCGCGACTTTCAAAATGATTGAAGAGGGAACTAAGTCCACAATGATAGCATGCCAAGTGTCCTAGGTATTCATTAGAGAACAAAATTCGTGAGAGCAACATTATGGGTAGCAACTGCGATTCATGAAGATGAAAACTCTCCTTCAAACAGAAGAATTCGCGTCAAGAGTCGCACCCTGTACAAATAAGAATCGCAGCTGCGACTTTTGTGAGTAGTTAGAATGCAATGGCTATATTTTCATGGTAGACCAATGACGAGCTGCCAAGTAGACTAGCCGTTAGACACAAATGGTACTTTCAGCTGCAATTGAAAATTTGCAACCGCGAAAAGGTAGTAGCAACCGCAACTTCAACCTGAAAAGCATTTAATGCTGAATCTGCCTAGCACATCTTGGAAATTGTTTATAGTTTTAAAGTAACGTCTCTCTGATGGATGTGGGCTATAAATACTCCACCAAACTGATGTAAATGTAAGAGAAGAACAATTGGTAGTGCTAAAACTCTTGCAAAGTCAATTCTCTACTTTAATTTCTTATTTCTTTGTAAATAGTTTGATGTGAGGTATAAACACCTTGTTTATGTTTAAGAGTTAGCCTAGTTGTAAAACTCTTGTATAGGTTGAGTGTTAGCCTTAACACTTGCATAGCTTTGAGAGTGAACCTTAGAAAACTCTTGTATAGGTTGACTGTGAGCCTTGAGAAAACATTTATAAGGTTTGGTATGAGCCTAAACACTAAGTTGAGTGTGAGCTTGTAAAACACTAGAGATTGAGTGAAATACCCAATTGGTGAATTGGGGAGTAGAGGTAGGGTTGGTTAATACTTGAACCACTATAAAACTCTTGTGTTCATTCTTCTCCTACCCTTTCTCTAAATCTTTCATTCTTGTGTGCTTCCTCCATAATAAAAACTTCAACTTTGCCACCAATTCAACCTCCCCTTCTTAGTGCACTAGGGCCAATAACAACATAAATAAATCACTTTTGTTTAGGTACCTAAGTATACTTGAATCCTTGAGGGTTAAGCCTAGAAGGGCCCTCTAATTTGAGGTGAACCTCTTAATATAATAATAGATATTTATATGACCAAACTTCATGCAATAATGACATTGAAGTTTAGTCTTGTGAGTTTTCCTCTTATACATAGCTTTGGTATGAGTAAAGGTAATTCTCATACTATGATGATGTAAGTGTGAGCATGTGCATAAATGGCTAGGAGTATATAAGAACTTTTTTATATGTTGGGGTGAACATGTTTCTTGGTGTAGATGTATGTATGGTTAGCCCTTTTTGGCATAGGCTTTGAGCCGTGATGTGCCTTTCCTTTGCCCTTGGGCATTGGTGGCTTATTGCTATAAACACTCTTCCTCCCAACTACTTTAATACTAGATGTTTGAGGTGTTGAAACTATAATGAAAGCAGTGAAAGGGGGATCAGATGATGAGGAGGCTCCATTGAAGCAAAGACCATATCTAACTAGTGGGGTCTTTGAGATACAATTAATGTATCTAAAGCTTCCTTCCCTTTGTGAAACTTAGAAATAGAATTTCTATGCTTAATTACCTCTCTTTTTAAAGTATCATTTTCCTTTCTCAAGGAATTTAGAGAAGATGAAGACTTTGTAGGACTTTCTACAAATTTTTTGAGTTCTTCATTAGAAGTCCTCAATTCATTTACAAGCTCATTCAATGAGTTAAACACATTTTATAGTTCTGAGCATTTCTTTTTGTAAGTTTTCATTTGTGGCTTGTATTTGTCATATCTCAGGCAAGGGTTTCCAAGTGCTCATCATCCATTTCATCTAATGCATCATCGTTTTCACAAGAATGGGGTGAAGAACTTACCTCATTTAAAGAGTCATCTTGTGTCATGAAGCATAAATTTGCCACTTTCTCATCTTCATCTTCCTTACTTGAGCTGTCATCCCAAGTAGCTTTGAAGCTCTTTTTTTTTTTTTTTTTCTTTATCCCCTTTCTTCTTCATTTTCAACTTGGGGCAATCATACTTGATGTGGTTTTGCTTATCACACTTATAGCATGTTACCTCACTCATCTTTTCTTTAAGGTTGGAAGATACCTTCTTGAAGTTTCTTTTATCTTTTCTTTTTCTTATAAGCTCCTTGGTTCTTCTAGAAAGCGTGGCTAGCTCCTCCTCTTCTTTTTCACTATCATCATCACTTGAGATAGCCTCTGCTTCTTTATCTTTAGATGAGGATTTGAGAGCTAAAGTATTATTCTCTGTTTTGTCATTCTTGCCCCCTTGCCTTCTCATCTTCTTCATCTCCTCATCCTTGAAAGCTTATGAGTGAGAAGCTTGCATATGAGGACATCAGTTTGCACTTTTTCAATTTATGGATTTGAATATTGTATGTTAAATACCCTAGCACCAAATTTCTCAAGAGGTAAGGATTTAAGTATTTTAGAGTTTATCTCTTGATTGGTGAGTATCCTTTCAAATTTCCTCATATTTGTGACAATGGATAGGAGTCTATTTGTTATACAGTGATGCTTTTGTTATCCTTAATCATGAATAGCTTCCATTCTATCACATACATCTCCAATCTATTGGATTTCACTAAGGTTGTGCCTTTATGGTAATTCTCTAAAGTTTTCCAAAATCAATGGGTTATGAGGCAATGTTGAACTCTTTCTATTTCTTTCATTGCCTTTTTGTTTCTTCCATTTGATCTTCTATGAGCTTCTACCCATTCTTCCCTTAGGATTAACTCTTCACTTCAACCAACCACCTTAGTAGAAGGCTTCCACTCTTTTACCACAATATTGTTGTCCAAATATATCTCCTTCCTATACTTTCAATGCATATAGCTAGATCCATCAAAGTATGGCTTGATATGAGTGTGGATTCCTTTTTGTGCCATATGTCTTTGCTTACTCAATTAAGAGTTTTAATGAGAACCTTATTTTGATACCAATTGTTGGCCCTTGAGAACCAAGAAGGAGCAAGGGGTTGAATTAGTGAAAATTTAAAAATTTAGAGGGAAGATAAAGAATTTGAGAGATTGAAGGTGAAAGAGAAGGAATGAACACATAATATTTTTTTATAGTGGTTTGGGTGTTAATGAACCCTTTATCCATTCCCCAATTCTTCACAATTGGGTGTTCTACTAACTCACAATGGTGTTTCCAAACTCACACCAAACTTGTACAATGTGTTTTAATGGCTCACACACAACATTATAACTTGTATTTTAAGGATCACACAAAAACCTCACTCAAGTGTTTTCTCAAAGGCTCACACTTAACCTAATAAAAGAGTTTTGACAACTAGGCTAACTCTAAAACCTAATTACAATGGTGTTTAATGCTTACACCAAATAATATAAACTCATATACAAAGAATAAGAAGTTGAGAAGTAAAATTACAAGAGTTTGACTATAATCAATGATATTCTTGCATTCATGTCTATTTGGTGGAGTATTTATAGGTAATAACCACTAAAGAGATATTACTAGCAAATTATGCCTAAATCTCTAAAGTAAGCTAGGCAAATTTGCATTAAATGCCTATAAGACTAATTTCGCAGTCATGACTAGCATTTCATTGTCGTAAATTTTTAATTTACACTAGAAAGACTGAAATCACTATGGAGAATGCAGTTTTATGTCTAACGGCTAGTCCACGTGGCAAGCTGCTATTGGTTTACTAAGAAAAATAACACTGCATTTATCTAACCAACCAAAGTTGTAGTCATGATTAAGGTTCTTCTTGGATGCGATAGTGAACGCAAATCCTTTTGTTTGGTGAGAAAAAAAATGCTTCAATGGGTTGTGGTCTTGATAGATTTTATGCCCTCGCAAATTTTGATATGCTAACGGTTATCTTGGACACTTGGCAAGTTTTGGTTGCTGACTTGGTTCCATCCATATAGTTATAAAAGTCGTGGTCATGATTAACAATGCGAACGTCACAATAAATCACATTATATGACAATCATGTCTTCCTTGGATGGATCATGGTTATGATTTGCTCTGCGAATTCTTCTAGTTCAAGTTCATCTATCCTTGTTCCAAGGTTGCGGTCATCATTTTTAGGTTCTTGATCACAAATTTGTATGTCTTACTCAATGTTTGAGATTTAGACATCCATTCAACTTCCAATGCAAATCTATCTTAAAAACTGTAAGAATAATACTTAAACAAAATTTTAATACCTGTCAATCTTCATTGTTAAGGTCAAAAGAGACCTTTGACTTAGATTTGACCAACCTAGTCTAATAATTTTCTTAGACATCATGTCCAAACTGGTAATGTGGCGCTAGAATTTATTGACACCAATCACCAACTTGCAGACATTTTCACTAAATCCTTAATGAAGAAAGGATGAACTTCGTCAAAAGGGAACTAGGGATGTTATATGGAAGTTTCCTAGGGTGAAAATTGATCTCACTTTATGTACTTTATTATTTTTATCAATATTGATTAATTGGTTGATATGATTGGTAATTGTTTGATAACTTTATGTGTTTGATGTTTTGGATGTGTTAATTCATAGTGCAATTGTGCATTTCAATGCAAATTGATTGAATGAATCATCATAACATTATGTTGTTCACATCTAGTATGTCTCAACACTTTTTTCTTATTGATTTTCAAAATGTCTTATAATTTAAGGCCTCTATTATCCCTTCTCACTCGTTATTTATAGGTCCACCTCAAATATTTTTTTTTATCTTTGTTAATTCGTTGTCATGATTTGAGATCGCCACCATGAAAGTTTTCAAATTTCAAAATTGTTAACTAATAACTTCACTGATTTCCAAGGAAATCTTATCCATTACTTATAAAAATTTGTAATTAGCGATTACGATAAGCATATAGTGACCGCGAATTTTTGAAACCACTAGCATTATTTGATTTAACATTTAAACAGTGTCAGCTCCTTATTTAATGCATTTGTTACCATTCTTACTCAGTTCTCTACCTATATAAGCCATCTTTACACCATTTATTCCATTTTTATCATCTTCTTCATCAACCCTCAACTCTCTTCTCAAATCTCTTTCAAGTTCTTCCAATTTCTACTCTCATGGCACCCAAAAAGCTTATTAGAGTAGAAAAAGGATCACTAATCTAATGAAAGGGATCACTAAAAAAGAAAAGGAGATATTTAAAGCCAACTTTAGCAAAATCATCCAACCAAATAAAATTTCATCCACCTTTCTCTTTAAATCTCTTAGCATCAAAGAAGAGATTCATGTTTTTCTTTCAAACCTTGGCTAGAATGAGTTCATATTTCGAGACGGACTAGGATATGAAGAACTCATCTATGAATTTATGTGAACTGTAACCCTAAGCCAAAAGCAGGTGTGTATGGGATGGTTTTTAGGGCTTTTGGGATCCTTACTTCATAATTGTTGCTCAACTCTTTTCTCATTTCAATCTTTAAATTAGAGATAACATTCCATTCGTTATCTCTGCACTTGATATTATCTATTCAAAATTTTTGTTCAAAATTTCTATTGAAACCAAACACGACCCCAAAAATTCTCTTGCCAAATACATCAAAATCCTCACAAATTGGCTCCTCCATAAAATCATCATATTTTCCATCAATGCTAGGGGTGATGGAAATGAGAAAGCTTCCCAAAAAGACCTAGCATTCCTTTTCTGCCTCATCAAGAACAAAGCAATCCAATCAGAAAGATATGTTGTGGATCAATTGATCCATATGACTCTAAACTAAAAAGCTAGTTTCTCCTCACTTCTCATATCACATCCATTTACAGGTCTGTGGGAGCTTTGAAAGTGGAAAATGAAAAATTCTTCACTAAGAATACCTCCCCTCTCAAAACGTCCTTGACTTGCCCAACTTGATAAATGTCAAGGCCATAAATCCTGACGCATATGTCTACACCTTAGGATATTTTGGACTAAGAAATAAGAGACTAGTCATGTTTATAAAATAAAAAAAAAGGCTTGTTATTGAGGAAACTACCAAAGTGCCCATTCCATCTCCTAAGATAAAGGACAAGCCTAAATAAAAATCTTCTTCCACCCCACTCTATTCAATCAATAAAAAGCTAGATAAGATGATGAGAGTGCTCAAGAGATTGTTTTTTTTTTTTCTTCTTTCTCACCTTCATAATGATTTGGGGGATCTTCAGGAGAAAGTGGGTACAACTCCTTGTCATCTTCCTAACTTTAAGGAATGGGAAGATACCTAAGAGGAAGAAAAAGACCAAGAAGCAAAAGGAGATGAGGCATAAGGAGGAGGAGATAAAAAAAATTAAAGATAGTGATGATAATGATGATATATCTCTTATCTTCTAATTTTATACTTGGGCTTGTAATGTTTTTCTTTTTTAGTTCATTTTGTTTCCTATGTTTGGCCTAACTAAGTATGTGATTAAACATTTTTATTTTTGACTTGGTTTTGTATTTGTTTAATATTAACAAAGTTTAAAGTTTGTTCCCTCTATAGTTGTTAAATGTTATTTTTTGTTTGCATAACATCATAATTATCCTTATGATTACAATTGTCCTCTATTTTTAATCTTGACAAAGGGGGAGAGTCAACTTGCATGTTATTTATTAAAGGGAGTGAACTTACATGTTAATAATCAAGGGAGAGTATGAATTGAGGGGGAGCATTTCAACAAGTTTAAATTGTTAAATATTGTTAACCATTTCAACTTAACATTTATGCATTCTTTATCCCTTACAAAATCAATCTAAGTTGTTAAAAAAAAAAAAAAAAGGGAGAATGTTGGACTAGGTTGGTCAAACCTAAGTACAAAATCTCTTTTAATCTTTATAATGTAAATTGATATGTCCTAACATCAATTTCAAGTATTAATTTTATAGATTTTTTTTTAAATTTGCATTGAAATTTGAATGGAAGTCTAAGTCTCAAAGATTGCAAGTGACATCACGAATTAGGATATTGTGATTGTTATCTTGTAAAAGATTGAAACAAGTTGAAACATACGGTTTCACGGTCTATATCGCAACTGCGAATTTTACATTTGCTTGGAGGGAATCAAGTCCTTAACCAGACTATGCCAAGTGTCCCAAAGAATAATTGAAAGATCAAAATTCACGAGAGGAAAATGTTGATTGAGATTGCGATTTGATGAAGCAATATCTCCATGTCAAATAAAAGATTTCACGATGACCATCACATCCAAAGAAAGTAAATTGCGATCGCGAAGTTTACTATAGCTCAAGGGACATAATGACTATTTTTCTTAGAGAATAAATGGTTGTGAGCCACGTGGACTCGCCATAGATGCAAATGGGATTCTTTACTATGAATTAAGCAAATTTAGTGCAATGTGTAAAATTGTGACCACGAATGCCTAGTCACGACCATGAGCACTGTCTAACAAGCATTTAGTATAAGATTTGTCTAGCATACCTTGAGGATTTAGATCTAGTCTTATATGTAACGTCTCTTTGGTAGTTATAGCCTATAAATACTCCACCAAATAGACTTAAATGAAAGAAAATAGCATTTAATATAGCAAAAGTCTTGCAATTTTATTTCTTAACTTTTACATTCAATTTCTTGTATGTGAATTATTATTGTTTGGTGTGACCATTAACACCACTAGGTTTGGGTTTAAGAGTTAGCCTTTGCTATAAAACTCTTGTATAAGTTTAGTGTAAACCTTGGAAAAACACTTATAATGTTGTGTGTGAGCCTTGAAACATAAAGTGTAAAGTTGTGTGTAAGCATTGAAACACAAAGTGTAAAAGTTTGATGTGAGCTTGAGAAACACTACTTAGTGATAATAAATGCCCAATTGGAAGAATTGGAGAGTAGAAGTAGGGTTTTTTATACCTAAAACACTATAAAATCTTGTGTCTTATATTCTTCTCCTACTTATTCTATTTCCTTCTCAATAAACCTTTCCCTCTAAAATTTTAAATTTCCCACCAAATTCAACCCCCTTCTTAGTGCTCAAGGGTTAACAAACTTACATCCAAAATGAAGCTTTATTTAATGGGACCATACTAGGCATAACGTCTCCATAATATCTTTCCACAGGGATCAACTACTGGTTGAATGTTTAAGGGCCATTGTCTAATACTCGGTTCATGTCAACTTCATGATAAAAGTGAAATTGAAATAATGAATCATCCTTGACATCAAAAGACATTCCTTTAATTGGATGCCATAACTCTGCCATCGTGTTCTAGATGGCCCCAATGTTGACCAACTTTGAGCCAAGAAACTTTCCCAGTAAACAATATTGGAAACTAAACTCTCCTTGAATAGCTTGGTCCCCCTCTTTAATCCATTTGACTTCCACTTCTCTTTATGTGCCAAATCAACATTTTGCATAGCGTTAGCTAAACCATCCATTGTAGGAATGTGGTCCTTATACTAGTCAACAAGACAAGAAAGAACTATTAATAAGGAGAGAATTAAAAAAAAAGATTTTCTTTTTATATTATGAAAATTAATAAAAGATAAGTACATATATCATCACTCTTGTAAAAATATTTCTCACGTATTATTCAATTTTTATAGCTAATATGACACTAATGTAAATTTTTCTCAGCAACTTATCCATGATAAACTAAAAATATACAAATATGAACTCCAATATTGTAATACTTTTTATATAAACTATATATTATTTCAAACACTACCAGTTTGTTCTAAATTTAATATATTTTAATAACCTTTCTTTTAAAAAAAATCATAATATCTTATTTCTCTATTTGTAATGCTTAACAATTTTTAAAAAATAAAACTTCTTTGAGCTAAAAAGAAAAGTCTAACTTCTGTGAACTTAGATAAAGATTTTACAACAATTGAATCATATAACAAAGTAAAACAACAAAACAAATTAAAAGATATATAAGAATTATCATAATTTTTGGTCAAAATGGATACTTTTACTTAGATTTTGCAAAGTTTTCCCATGTCCATTTATCCACCTATACTCACCCGTTAAAAATGGATTTGGGTGTGAATGAGTTAGTTATGTCGTAATGGGAATTAAATAAGTTATAGCCCATTTAACCTTATTAATATATGAGTGAATATGGGTTGGGTAATAGTACATATTTATCTAACACTTTTTTTTTCTCAGTCTACCTTTTAACAACTTTTATATGGTCTTATAAAATGAAAACAAATTGTAATGTCCTCTTATTGTTTGAAAGTAGGGTTTTGTCCTCTCCTTGTTTAAGAGTTATGTCCCCTAATTGTATTGTTCTTATCTTTTCTTTTTGCTTTTTTTTTTTTTTTATTTTTCATGGATGGAAGGTCATTTTGCATCTTTATATTTGACGCATAGTGAAGAGGATGAACTAGTTCTTGAGGTTGCTTAAAATATGGAAAAGTTGGGAAACTATGAGTTTTGCCTAGTTGATCCATTTTTAATTGATTCTAATATTAACTTCAAAATGATGAGGAGTAGACTAGTTGGTTTATGGAGATTTTGAAGGGTTGTTTACATTAGGGAATTGAAGCCTCATCTCTTTATGTTTCAGTTTTTTCATCATACTGATTGGAAGAGAGTTGACAACTATATTCTAATCCATCATCGACTTTAACAAGGGGAGGTTCCAATAAGTATTCTCTTAGTTCATGTAGAAGTTTGGGTAGTGGGATTTATGTTAGTTTGGGGTAGATAATAGTTGGGCAACTTTATTGGTATATTTATGGATTACGATGCCCATAACAATTCGGGGAGTGGAAGAATTATATAAAAGTGGTGGTTGATGTTTGCATTCCTTTGAGAAGATTCAAGAAAATTTAAAAGTCTCAAAGTGATTGGTGCATTGTAAACTTCAAGAATGAAAGAGTGAATTTATTCTACTCCATTTATGGCTTTATATGGCTATACAGATCAATTTTGTGATGTCCAATTTAACACTCCTAAGAATTAGATCACTAAGAATGGGGTCTATGGTTAAAAGATCCTAATCATCAGTTGATTACTCATGATGGTGATTAATGTTCTCAATTTGATGGAGATGAGCTAAAGTGGGGTTTTGGAGGTGACGGGGAGTCTGTGGTGGTGCATGTGATTAGGGTTCAAAATTTAAATATGGTAGTGGATAATATGGTCAATGTTAGGGAAAGAGATTATGGAGTGAAATTGAAGTAGATTATGTCTCTAAAGGTAACTAATTTGATTCTTGTGGGAAGTTAATGATAAGGAAGTTGTTACTAATTAGCAAAAAATTAAAGATTTTGTTTCATTTTCTCCTTTACAAGATGATGGGCTTGTTGAATTGGATCAAATTATGGATATGGCTTTAGATAATGGGTTAATTGAGAAGGTTGGTCCTTTAGTTGATGGCCAATTTGCTCATGAGGCCTCTAGTTCCAATGTTCATTTTTATCGATAAGTCCTAGGCTCTAGGACTATTGAGTCTAATGATGTATCTAAGTTGGAACTATAAGGATCGGGACATCCCTGTGCAATTCTTGTATTATGCTAATTAGTTCAAGCTTGTAAAACTAATTAGTCTTTTTTTTTTTTAACATTAGTTAATATAAATAAAATCAAAGTGATACATCTTAAGTTGGGGTTTATTGGTGCTTTTGCTATAGATTGTGAAGGTTTTAGTGGGGGTATTGTAGTATTGTGGTATGTGAACATTTTCTATGTTATTTCTGGGTATTTAAGAAATCATGTGGATGGTATAGTAGAGGATGAGATTGTTGGTAATTTTTTGAGTGACTAGTTTTTATGGGTATCCAAAAAGATATTACTATAAGGATTCTTGGCATTTGCTTCTTTCTCTTAAATTGACTTATGATTTGTCGTGGTTCTACTTAGGAGATTTCAAGGACATGTTTCATGTAGATGATAAAATGGGGTAATGTTGAGCATCCTCCTCAGTTATTTCAGGGTTTCAAACTTTGATTATGGGTTTTAAGATCTTCCCCTTATTGGCTACCAGACACTTGGGAATGAGGGAGGAGTATGGATAATTAGGTGCCTGAATGTATTGACTGTGTTCCATGTATAAGTGATTGGTTGGGTCTTTTTCCTGATGCTAAAGTTTTTAATATTTCTACTACAGTTTTAGATGATTCGCCTCTTTTGCTAGAGAGTACCCATCACATTCATATTTTGTGTAATTTCAAGTTTCATTTCGAGAATAGTTGGTTAAAGGAGTTAGAGTTGGTTTCTATTATGGAAGGTAGTTAGGTTAGTTTTATTTCATTAGATTTGATCTCTAGGTTAGAGTCTTGCTCTTCATAATTAGGTAAATAGTGTAAGGATCTTGCTTAAAAATTTAAAGATCATATTTCCCTTCACAAATATGAAATCAAAAGGCTTTTGTTGTTTGAATGATTCTATTTTGTTGGTTTATTAGAAAGGGAGAGAATTGCTTTATCTAACTTATTATTGTAGGAAGAATTATTTTGGAAGCAAAGGGTAAAGACATTTTGGCATAAGTAAAGGGATGTTAATACTTGTTTTTTTCCATGCATTGGCTTCATCCAAGAAAAATCAAATCAGATTCATAATGGTGATTAGTTTGATAATTAAGAGGATATATGTCGTATTTCCAAAGACTATTTCTCTTCTTTATTTTCAAACAGTTTTAGGTGTTATAATCCAGTTATTAACTATGTGAAACGTTATATTTTAAGGAAGGATAATGATATGTTTTTTAACTGAGTTTACTGAGGAGTTCAAGAATGCCATATCCCAGATGCACCTTAATAAATTATCAAGGCCTGATGGTCTCAATCTTACTTTTTACCAAAAATTTTAGAAGTTATTCGGGTCTAAGGTGTTTTCTGCTTGTGTGGGCTAGTTAAATAAATTGGAGTTTTTGGCATATGTTAATGACGCTAATATTGTGTTAATCCCAAAGTGTGATTCTTTGGCCTCAATGAGGGGTCTTCATCCTATTGCTCTTTGTAATGTTCTTTATAAGATCATTGCAAAAGTGTTGGTGAATCAGTTGAAGCTTTTGTTGTCTAATATTATTTCGATTATGCAATCCACTTTTGTACTAAGGTTGATTTATGATAATGTGTTGGCGGCTTTTGAATTGATCCATTACATGAAGCATAAGAATAAGGGAAAAATGAGGGATACAACATTAAAAATTGACATAAGCAAGGTTTATGCCTATGTTTATTAGGGGTTTTATATATTTTATGCTTCTTAAATTGGGGTTTGCTCCAAAATGGGTTATATGATCATGTTTTGTGTGACCACAATATCTTATTTGATTTTGGTGAATGAAAAGGATGTAGGTCTAATTAAGCTAGGTCGGGGTTTAAGATAAGGTGATCCCTTATCACTATATCTTTTTATTCTCTGTATGAAAAGTCTGTCAGTTTTGATAGATAAGGTTGAGAAGGCTAGTTCTTTTCATAGAAGTAAAGTTTTTAGAAGTGCTCTATGTGTATGTCATTTGTTATTCACATATGGTAGTTTTTTCTATTTTAGAGCTACTATCAATAAGTGTTTAGTTACAAAAAACATTCTAGCCATGTTTAAGGGGCCTTTGAGTCAATCAATGAATTTTTCCAAATTTGGAATCTTCTTTAGCACTAATGTTTCTAGCTTTCTTTGAGATTACTTGTTTGGGTGTTTCTTTCCGTTTGAACATAGGGCATTACTTAGCTACTTTTTTACTAATTGGAAGAAATAAGAAGGCTATCTTTGTTTATTTAAAAATCAGGTTTGGAAGAGACTAAATGGTTGGACTAGAAAATTCTTATCCAAGGCTAAGAAGGTCTTAATTAAATTAGTTGTCCAAGCGATCCCAACCTTTCGCATGGGTACATTCCTTATCCTTACTTCTCTTGCGAATGAGTTACAATGGATTATTGGTGGAGATTTAAGGGTAATAGTGACATAGGATTTATCTAGCAATGTTGAGACATGCAATGTGTCAGGGTGTGGTGGTATAGGCTTTTGAAATTTCCATTATTTCAACTTGACGATATTAGGGAAACATGGTTGGAAACTTATTTTTGATCCTAGTGCTCTCATATCTCATATTCTTAAAGCAAGATATTTTCCAAGAAGGGAGTTTTTATTAGCTCAACTTGGGTTTAACTTGACCTACACATGGAAGAGCATTTGGAGTTCTCAATCATTATTGAGGCGAGGCTATTGGCGGACAGTTGGAAATGGCCAAAAAATTCATGTATGAGTTGACCCTTGGGTCATAAGCTTAAATAATTTCAGGCTTGTGGCTTCTCCCATTATTGGTCTCGAAGACATGATGGTTTATAAGCTTATGATGCACCAACCATTTTCTTTTATTAAGCATGACATTCATATCCAAAAATTCATATGCATAAAGCTTAATCTATCATTCATACACAACCCAATAGGTGTTTAATGTACACATATATTAACCCATTTAATGTTGGTAACTATAAATTGATTCCTAACTAAGTATATGTATATGACACAAAGAGAGAGAAATAGTGGAAATTCAGCCAATGATCTATGCTTCATGTGTCTATATGCAAGACTTTATGCTCCAAATAGCCCACACTTTATGCCTCACTATTTGAAAAAAATAATTATGATTTGGTGAGTTGCAACTGAATAAATAAAAACAATAATAAGATACTAATGGCATTACTAGTAATCAAATATTATTAGGATACATTACAAGTATAAAAATTGACTATGTAAGTGCAAATGCAATAGATGGATTTATTTTGTCATGACATTTCAAGGAAAACATTGTTTTTGGGAATTCATGTGACTCAAATGACATTTCATTTTGCCAGCTAGCAAATAACATGTAATTCATTTGGTCAATAACATGTGACATAGTAGGACACATGGTCCATTTTCCAAGTGATTTACAAGTGTTTGACAAGCCAGTCATAACATCCTTTTAGTTTACCAAGTAATCATTAAGATCATATAACTTTCACTTAACTTGCATTCACATGTAAAATATCATAATTCAATCACATATACATGTAGTAGAACACAACCATATCTTAAGATCATCACACATACACATTAGAATCAAATTATAGCTTTTACTCACCTTTGATGCAACCAACCTTTATGGAAGGTTTGAACCTCTCTCTTTGGCTTCCTTAATATGTTGAGATTCTAAACATTTTATACATATATAATTATAAAATGTGAAAATGAGTGCAAGCATGGTATGTGATATGAATAAGGTTGGATTGATTCCTTACCCGTCTGCTTGAGAATAGTTGCCTAGATTTATCAAAACAAGTATTGGAGTTTTGATCTTCAAATCCCAACTAGATCTCTAGAAAACTTATTTCTAACAACCTAAGTTATAAAGATTCAAAGTTGTGTTAACCCAAATCCTAAATCAACTAAGCCAATTTAAGATCAGAATTAACAAGTTTGTGAAATTATTAAGCCTTCACTCAACAATCTCACCAAGACCACTCAAGAACTCAAAAAGAGAATTTAATCTCACAAGCAAAATTGCTAACAAAAATAATATTGATTGATTCGTTTATTGCCTCTTGGCAGAATATGAGGGTTATTTATAGCCTTACAATGCTTAATCCAAACCCAATTAGGATTTGGTTTACATTCCCTAATAGAATTCAATATTTCCTAATGTAATAAGGAAAAGGCAATCCTAAACTAAATACAAAAACTAAGGAAACATTATGATTGGTCAACAATATTAGACCAAGATACTTTCCTAACTAAAGAACAACTCTTCCTAAATAGAAAAGGAAAAGGAATCAGCCTAATGAGGAAATCCTAATGGCATTAGAAAATATTGCCAACTAAGGAAATTTGGTAAGAATCTTTGACTTTGGGCCATATTTCCTTGCTTACACGACTTGGGTTTCCTTTTACATGCCTTAGGCTTCTTTTTACATGCCTTGGCTAAATTAGGACATGCTTGGATGCTCTCTATAAGTTGGGCTCCATTGTATTAAATTAAGTGCTCCATTTGAAAAGTTTAAGCTCCCATCAGCTTTTAATTGGCTTCACACATCCTTTGCTCTTCTTGGGCTAATCAAAATGTAATTCCTTGTTGTATGAATGCTCCAATTACATCCTTAAACTTCTTTAGCCTTCCCTTTATTATTGGGCCTTGAAGTTGAAGTGGATCCTTTGCTTGAGCCTTGGCTGTTTGCATCATTCCCTCCTTCCTCAAGAGGATTCATCCTCGAATCTAGACCTATAAGAAAACAGAGAAAACAAAATATAAGAACTAACAAAAAGAATCCTAATTAAACTTACCACACAAATCATAAGTCTTTCCATCCGGATCAAATACAACACGCATGGAACCACTTACAATAGGGTCAGTATATGCCAAATGTAGCAAAAGTCTAGCAAAAAGAGTTTGAATCAAAATCAAATTTCTAAAATAAACCATAGTACACATTTTCCATCTAGTATGGAAAAATACTAAAGCATCAATTTTCTTTAAAACAAAAGCGCTAGAAGATCTAGGTTTATAAAAAAAAAGATTTAGAAATCAAATAAGAACATGAAAACATAAGAATATTTGAAATCAAAAGAAAACTTTTTTCCTAACCAACACCTAAAATAGAAAAAAAATAAAACAATGGCTTATAAATTTTAAAACAAGAAGAGGAACATTTAGAAAAACAAAATTTTGAAAAACAAGAACTAAGGTCTTTTAAAAAGAACACACTTCTAAAATGAAAACAAGATTTGTAAAAACAAGAATTACAAGAAGTCAAACTCCTAGAATTAAAAGAAGACAAGCTTAAACAGAATTTAAAAGGAAACAAACGTTTAAAACAAAAAGAGTTCTTTAGAATATAAAAACATGAAGAAAAATATTTATCACTAAAACAAAAAGGATTAAAAATGTTCAAACATGAATAAGAAGAACTATCATGTTGAAAACAAGAAGAAAAACATGAAAAACAATTTAAAGAAGAAGCAATGCTAAGAGAAGGAGAAAAATGTTTAAAACAAAAGAAATCTCTTAAAATGCATAAACAAGTATTTAAAGACGAAAACAAATTAGAAACACAAAAGCAATACTTAAAACAAAAAGAACTATGCCTAGAACACATAAAACAAGCACAAACATCTAAATAAGAATTAGAAAACTCCATTTTACACAAATTTTCAACCTCACTCTTCAATTTAGCACCATTTTCAAAAGTAGTATAAGTTAGGTTGTCTTGCTTACTAGGGATCTCCATTAAAAACCATTCTTCATAACCTTGTAAAAGAGACATAAAAGTGCCATATAGAAGATTGTAAATTTCGTTAATCATGTAATACACCCCTTTGAACAAAAACATGGTTGTGGTCATGAAAGAATTGGTTTTAATCTCACCACTTTCTTTTAATATAAGGGTTGTCTTATGCATACCATCTCTTTTTGCATGCACATCACTTGGGTTTGGTGCATCCTCTCTAACCTCTCCTTTTACCACTATAAGCTCACACTTCTTTATTATTTTCACACAACTCTCCTTTTGCTGTGTGATAGCTTTTTCTTTTTCACTCTCATGTGCACTATCTCTCTTTCTTTTTATTTCGTTTTCTTTTAGCTCGTCAATAAGTACATCATCATGTATGAGATTTATAATTTGAACATTTGAACAAACTTCTAATGGTGATATCTTATCATTAGTAAACTAGTACTGTCACCATTCTCTAGTACAATCATAACTTCTTTATTAGTACAGTCATGTTCAAAATCATGGCTTTTAATACTCGTATCATCATGTAAAGAAGAAGATTGAATGTCCATCGTACCTCTAGAAATAAGAATCTCATCGTTAATGGTAGCCTTTTGATGTTTCTTTTTGGCTCGCCTCATGCTTACCTCCTCTTTTTGGTAGCATTTTTTTATTACCTTTAGGATTGAACAAGTCTCTTTTTATTCCAAATTGATTTCCTATGACTAGCTTCACTTCTTTCCAACTGGAAATAAGGTCTTCTCCATAATACCTTCTAGTTGATTGTACTTGATCCCACCATTCCAATGCTTTACCTTTAAAACTATCAACAACAGTTATTACCTTGGTTTCTTTAGAATAGTTATAGCATTTAAACTCAAGCTCCATCTTCTTTTCCCATGCTACATACTCTTCGAAACCACCTTTTTTATAGAATTTTGTCGTTTTTGGCTTGTAGTTATTATTGCAAGCTCGGTTCATCTTATGGTTCAAATTTGAAAGATTATCCATCAACTGCTTCATTCGATCTAACATGCCTTTCATGGACCACTTAAATTCATCCCTTTCTATCTCTTCCAAGCATATCATTATATAAGTAGAAGCAAGAAAACAAATAAAATTCTCACAACACTCCTTCACGTGTTTACACTCAGAAAGATGACACTCCCTTCGTGTTTCACACAATACAGCTTTTCCCTCTTATGATCTCACACACTCTTGCTTTTTACCTCTCAAGTTTCTTTTCTTTAAGTTCTTTGATGACTAAGGTTACTTTATGTCAAATTAAGCTTAAACCAAACACAAACAGGTAAAAAAAACTAATCTTAAGACACTTAGAAAATAAAGGAATTGAAAATAACACAATTGGTTGCAAAAAACAAATTTCTAAAGAACTAATTGTAATTTTGTTTAGATCAAAAAGAATTTAGAAGTTGCAAGATAGTGTTTGGAACTCAAAATTGAAGGAAAATTAAGGCTAGGCTGAATGCAAATCAAAGAATTGAAATCAGCTTCTTTTGGTATAAAATAAGTTCTTATGCAATTTCTAGCTTCCCTTATTTCTTTCTTCCTCTTTTTTTTTTTTTTTTGACTTTTTATTCTTTTCTTTCTATTTTTTTTCACTTTTTTTTTATTACCTTGGAAGCTTAAAATAGAATAGAAATTGAAAGAATTATAAAGAACAACTCAAAACCATGCAAAATCAAAAGTAGAAGCTGAATGGAGTAAGATTAGAGGCAAATTCGTAATTTCACCTTCCTCTTGAATTTGAATGATGTGGTTTAGCCCTAGACACTCAAGAATCATCAACAAAGTGTTTAGACACACAAAGAAATGAATTGGAATCAGAAACAATGAAGAAATTAGAACAATTAAGCTAAAAATCAAGTTTCCTTAATTTAAGGAAATTTTGGTAAACTTCCATATTTCAAGGAATTTCTTGAATCAAACACTTCAATTCTGCAATTAAGGATACAAGAAGGTTAATTGTTGAAGAAATTTGAATCTAAATGGAAGAAAAACAAGAAATCAAAGATTTGCAAAGTTCCTTAATTTAAGGAAATTTTGCAAAAGTATGCGATTTTTTTGTAATTTTTTGACAAAATTTGATATGGGATGATGAATCAAGCTAATTGAATGATGGAAAGTGAAAACAAATAGATTGGAACTCAAACAAGTGGAACAAAATTGGTGCTAGAATTGCTCAATTCACAATTTTCCTTGTTTTAAGAAAATTTTGAAAAGCAATATGTTCCAATTAGATTCTAATGATGCAAGCACATTTTTGGATGATGAAACACACTAATTTAAAGATGGAAATCAAAGAAAAACAGAATGGAACAAGATAGAACAAAACAAACAGAATTAGAGCCC
>CATIWR010156986.1:0-12984 GCA_949677035.1 Omphalea diandra
ATTTGTTGAATCAAATTACAATCAAACTTCACTTTCATGCATCCTTTTCACTTTTAAGGATCAATCTAAGTTGTCAAAATTAAAAAGGGGGAGATTGTTGGACTAGGATAGTTAACACTAAGTCTTGGGCCTCTTTTGATCTTGACAAAGGGATTAATCATTTTTAATGTTTCTATTTAGTGTTGTTTTGCAGTTTTTGTGAAAGTATTTAAGTTAGAAGTTAGATAGAAATCTTAATCTTAAAAGTATGTGAAGTAACTTCTAAATCGCGACCGCAATCTAGAATTAGCGACCGCAATCCATTAGAAGACTTGCTAGAAATTCAGACAGACGAAATCGCGGAGTAATTCTCGATCGCGATTCATCCAAAGGAAGAACTCCAAAAGTGATAGACGAATTTGTGGTGTAAAGCTTGCCTCAGTCGCGACCGTGAATTTTGAAGTAACTCAAGATGTAATCAAGTTCACAATCACAGCTTGACAAGTGTTTCAGGTAACCATTGGAAACCAAAAATCGCAAGGGGAACTTGTTGATAGCGACCGCAAACCTAAAAGAAGAAAGTGAACACTTTAGGCAGAGGAATTCGCATCCAGAGTCGCATTCTGTACAAGATAAATCGCAACCTCTACTTTTGAGAGCAGGTGAAAGACAACAACTATATTTTTTTATGGTGAACTAATCAGAAGCTGCCACATGGACTAGTCGTTAGACACAAACGGGGTTTTTCTTATGGAATTTAGAATTCGTGACCGCGAATATGCAGTGGTGACCGCGAAATGACTGTCAAGTATTTAATGCGAAAATTTGTCTAACACACTTTGATGATTTTGTACTAGTTTTATTGCAACGTCTCTTTAGTAGGTAGAGGCTATAAATACCTCACCAAACATATATAAATGCAAGATAATTAATAACTTTGTACTCAAACTCTTGCAATTTTGCTACTCACTCTTTTCTATTCTTTAAGTCATTGTTGGGTGTGAGCATAAACACCATCTGTAATAGGTTATAGTGTGAGCCTGTTAAAACACTAAAAGAGGTTATTGTGTGAGCCTGTTAAAACACAAGTTGTAAAGGTTGTTGTGTAAGCCTAAAAACACAAATGTGTAGGTTGTTGTATAAGCCTCTAAAACACAAGTGTAAAAGTTTGGTGTAAGCTTGAAAACACTTTTGAAAGATAGTGGAATACCCAATTTCGAAGAATTGGGGAGTAGGCGTAGGGTTAATTACACCCGAACCACTATAAATCATGTGTTTTCTCTCATCTCATTTCTTCTCTTTCTTTATAATTTTAATTCTTAAACACCAATTCAACGCCCCCTTCTTGGTGTCTAGGACCAACAGTTTGCCATTAAAGTTTCACGATTAGGCCCTCTACATATCTCGAAATTTAATGTAGAATTAACCTTCATTTCTATTTAGATTATGATTTTAAATTTTATCATAATAGAAGAAGAGATAAAAGTAAAGTTGAAGATAGAGGTGGAGATGATAGTGAAAATGAAGTAGAAATGGAGGTGGAGATAAATAAATGAAAAAAAAAAAAGAAAAAGAGATAAAGATGAATATCAATATCAAGATTAATGTGGAGATGGAGACAAAATAGAGATGGAGGTAAAAGTGGAAATAAATATATCCAAAAAATTGATGGTGAAAATTTTTATAAAAAAGAGTAAAGAGGAAAAAATAGACCAGTGAGAAAAAGAAGGAAAAAATTAATAAATTTTTAAACATGTCACTGAATGAAATATTTTTTATTTAAATTTTAATTAATTATGATCAATAAACTAAATTTGTAACGAATTTTTAAAATTAAAAAAATTTCAGAAAATTTTAAATCTTCTTGAGTCATTAGGTGTTGAAAATCAAGATCATCAGTGACTTGGGTTGTTCTAGGATTGGATAGGAAGCGTCTTACTCTTACCCTATATTCGAAATGAGATAAAATAAGAGAGAAAGAAAAATAATGATGAAAAATAAAAAAATTGCAAATTTTTATTATTTGGGAATGAAAAAAAAATAAAGAATGAAGGACAACAACTCTTGTTTTTCTTTCTTTATTTTTCTCTCAAAATGAAAAGAAAATATAATGATTAAAATAAATTATGATGAATTTATATTTTTACTCTTGATATTTTTCTATTGAATGTGGAAAAATAAATTTATTTTCTCTCTTTTATTTTTTTAATCTAAACTTAAAGAGGATAGATAAATGAAAAAAAATATAATTTATTTTTTTTATTTTTTAAATAATTTTTCAAATATAGGGTTAAGGGCCAACTTCAATTATACAGGCCCTCTTTTTCAAGAGAAACGAGTGAACAGGCGCAATATCTGACTAACAATTTCATTCATTCTCCAGAATGCAACAAATTTCTGCCCAAGCTAGTTCTATTTGGGCCCAGGTGAGTCCAACTATGAATCAAGGCCAGGATAGACACGCTGGATTCTAATTACTGCATAAATGGAGGGCCCATTTATTTTGAGCCAATAGAATATGTGGTATACAGATGTGGACGACCCACATGAGCCAACCCAAGGATGGCCGATACTTAAAATTTGATTTACCCACACGATATCGGATTCTTATGTCCTACTCTCCTATTTATATAGCAATATGAATAAGAGATCATATTGAGAAAAAAAAAACCACACATCTCTTATAAGGCCTATCATCTTTTTATTCAATCTGTGAAATTATGATATTATTTCGAGGCCTATTAAATTTTTTATCATAATTATTAATACTTTTCTTTTATTTTTTTATCTTGTTTTATTTTTTTCTAATAAATGAGATTTTTATTTGATAAAATCAATTTAGATACATATAATTTATTTTATATTATATATAATATCATAACATAAAATAAAAATTATAAAAAATAAATTAATAATAAAAAATATAATTGTATTAAATCTTCAATTAAAATAAAATAATACAATAATTTTATGATTAATTATAATATATTTTATATTTAGTATATAAATTCTATAGTGTTTATAAATTTTATCTCACAAAAATTGATAATATTAAAATATTTAACTATATGTCATCAAGATGTATATTCATTAGTCAAATAGTACAGGTACATTAATATTTACTTATAAGTTCATTATTATTTGTCTATAAGTTCATTAAAACTTACATACAAGTTTATTATAAATAAACTTTATATTCATTAGTATCTGTCTACAGTTTCATTAGTGTTTGCCTACAGGTTCATCAAAACTTTTGTACAGGTTCATTATAACTTTCCTACAAGTTCATTAAAACTTTCCTACATGTTCATTACAAATAAACTCTATATTTATTAATATTTATCTACAGGTTCATTAAAACTTACCTACCAGTTCAATATTATTTGTCTATAGATTCATTAAAACTTATCTACAAATTTATTATAAATGAACTTTAAGTTCCTTAGTATTTACCTACAGTTTCATTAGTATTTGCTTAGAAGTTCATTAAAACTTACCTACAAATTTATTAAAAATGAACTTGTCTTTTTTCATCGCTAATTATTGTTTGTTAGAATTAGGTTTGTTTTTCATATTTCACAATTTCTAAATTGTATTTTAATATTATATGACATAAAATAAATATTCATAATATTCATTAGTTTAAATAAATTATATGTATCTAAATTAATTTTTGTAGGAATAAAAAACTCATTTATAAGAAAAGAAAAAATGAAACAAGAAAAAAAAGAAAGAAAGTTGTGCATTGTGGGATAAAAAAACGCACAAAAATTTCTTTAGGTGTATATTATTTTGGTATCTCGCAAGTGTCATAAACCTGTAATTTATATTACTATATAGACAGAGGTTCATGATATAATTTACCCCCAATATCCTGGATTTACTCACCATGAGTTGGTTTTGCTTTTAAACCTTGATTGCGAATTAATGGATTGGTTTTGCTTTTAAACCTTGATTGCGAATTAATGGATTTGCCCATTCATTGATCCATTAGACTCAAATTAGTTAAACTTTATTTAAAAATCATAAAATAATTTTTGAAATAAAAAAGTTTACATATATGAGTTTTTCATTGTATTGATCTGACTAATTAAGCATATATTTTTTCCAAAATATTAGTGGGAATTATATATGATGAGTTTAACAAGTGCTTCAATGCTTGAACCAGTAGTTTATGATGAATAAGGATCACTTGAAGCAATTCACACTTGGTTAATCACAAAAATTATTTCTTTGCCAATTCTAATTTCGTATTGATTTGATTCAAATTCTGACAAATTTTAAGACTATACTTAGAAGTGGGGAAAAAAAATAAAACAGAATGGAAAATGAAAAATGAGGCCCACGTAATAGTAATAGAAAAATTTATGGACCATACCCTATTTTCTTCCTATCTTCCCTCCCTTCATTTCCAAACAGGGAATAAGGATTCGTGGCTTTTTCAAAAAAAAAAAAAAAAAGGAAAAATAAGGATTAATGTAATTGTATTATCTCTCCAGTGTCAGTTAATGGCAATAATTTGCCTTTAACAAAAGTGTTATTTGGTAAAATTGAAAATCAAGTATTAAAAAATTAAGTACTGAATAATTTCAATACTAAAAATTTAAGAACTGCATAATTTTAGTACTAACATTTTAAGAGTTCAATGATAATTGACTAGATATCAAATTTTTGTTAAAAAAAATCAAATCTAAGAAATAAATGTAAGATAAGATAACTATATATTTTATAACAAATTATCATATAATTTGATTTAAAATATTTTAACTCTTATTAATTGTAACCTTGTCAATAGGAAATAATTGTGAGAATAAATGGATATTATCAAAATAGTATTTTTTTTCTATCACTTAATCTATTAAGTAAAATTTTTCTACTTATCACATTAAGTGATTTTTTGAAATTAAGTGGTTAATAAAAAATATTATCAAACACACTTAAAATATTAAGAACTTAAAAAAATTATTATCAAATAATCTTAAAAAATAAGTGTTATATATTTTAATTTTAAATACTTAATATGGTTATCAAATACCTCGTAACTTAATTTAGAGGGTGTTTGATATAACTGATACATGTAACTAATAACTTATTGACTCCTATAAGCTAATAAAATAGTGTTTGGAAAAACAATTATCAAATGATCTTAAAAAAAGTGTTAAATATTTTAATTTTAAATACTTAATATGGTTACCAAACACCTCCTTAACTTAGGAAGTGTTTGGTATAGTTGATAAGTGCAACTGATAATTGATTAACACATATCAGCTGATAAAATAGTATTTGATAGAAATCTAAAACATCAGCTGATAGTTGATTAATGTGTCAATTAGTTGAGGTTTGAACACAGTTGACATCCTCTTCTATTTAGAGTTATTTTTCAATCTCAGCTGTTAATAGTTAATAAAAGACAAAAATATCATTTTTTTTAGATTTATTTTATCTTTATTTTAATTATTTATATAACATAATTTAGTTTAAATTACTATATATAATGTTACAAAAAAATTATATAGAATATTGATTACTAAAAATATTTTAACATTAATAAAAATAATTATTAAATTTTCATAAATATAAAATAATAATTATAATATTCTAAATTTTGAAATTATATATTATAAATATACATGAAAATATATTATTTATTTATTTCAATAAATAAAATATTAAAATGATACCCTTATTAATCATTTTATAAATTAATAGTAATAACTAAATAAAATTCACCAAACATGTAACATTAAATCACTATCATCCACCAACTATCAACAATCGCTACCGACTATCAGTTATTACGAATAGCTCCTTAATATATTGCAGAAAAGTTAACATATAATACCGCCAGCCAAAAAAAAAAAAAAAAAGGTTTACTTCTTTGCCATGCTCTCACCAAAGGCTCGTGGAGGTTTGCATAGAGTTTTTAAGACGGTAGTATTTTCTATCTATATGAACAAATAAAAAGTTTTTTTTCTTGTATGTTGAAAATATTTGAAGACATCATAAACGGTTAAAGTCTCTATTATATAATGTTTAAAGAAATAAGTCTTAATCTCTAACTTTCTATTTTATAAGACAGACATTGGGATATCACACTATTAACTCAATAGTTGAACTAATATCACTTATTTTAATAAATCAATCTTGTAATGATAAGACCTCGTTTGATGATCTGGGATAATAACGGTGATGCAAAAATCTCTTATATCCATAACCATAATTATTTAATTAATATATTTTTATAAAAAAATTAAAATATATTTAAAATTAATTTTTCATTTTCTATGACCACTAAATATTCAATTTTTATTATCCATATATTATCCAAAAATTTTTTGTCTTTAGTTAAATTTTTAGTCACGTTAATAGGTAAGATGTTTAAATCAAACCCTAATAATAATAATAATAATAATAATAATAATAGTGCTAGGAATATGTTGTGGCCAAATATTGTCACACGTACAACAAAATTAATTCACACACACAATAACTGACGAACTTCTAAAATATATACACAATATTAAAATTCAATAATCATTTATCATCAAATTTTATTAAAAATAAAATATTCAAAAGTTAATGAAAATAAGTTAAAATATTGAATGTCTAATTATCCATAAAAATAACGATATTTTCTAAAATTTAACAAAGTTATTATTTAAAATGGATATATGATAATTTAATATTTATTATCTGAATTCAAAATCTCTTATATAATTTCAGATAGTGGATAATTAGGATTTTAAATTTGAATTCTATTGAAAATCAACTTGGATAATTTATTATATTCAAATTAATTTTAAAATCTATCAAGTATTATCAAATTCATCTTAATAAGGTGGGATGGAATCGAGATTTGTTTGTTTTATGTGTAGGTAGTTGTTATTACCGAAGGCTATTTACTCATTATTTTTTTTAAATCAAATAGTCGTTGATTAATATTAAATGCCCATTTGATTTGACATTTCTTAGTAGTCAGTGATCAAACATTAAAACGTTGAAAAAATATTTAATAAATATTAATGATTAGTATTTTAATTTAAAAATTAGTGTTTATTATTTAGAAAATATAATTGAATGTTAAAAATTAATTTTTTTAGTGTTTGAATATAAAAGTTGATATTTATATTTTTTTAGTATTAATTTTATATTTATCTTTATTTACCATTATAAAATTAATATTTCATGTAAAATTAATTAAAATATAAAAATAATTATCTTTTTTATTATTTTATAATATTATTACACATTCAATCGCTAAATTACTAAATATTTTATATTTATTGATCGTTCATAATTGAACATTGATCACTAATTATTGACCTCAAATCATTCACCTCTAATCATGATCACTAAACCAAATAGGCTCTAAGTCTTTAATAAAATTATTGTTACTGATTGTTGTTTGTAGATATAATTATCAATATAGATACAAAGTTTAAATAAATAAATATTTTAAATTTTAAACTTTAAAAATAAATAATATATAATTATTCATTAAGTATTTTTTAAAAAATATAAATTAAACTTTTATAATACATATATCAAACATTAATCATGTAATTTCATTAAAAAAAATTAAATAACATATTAGACATAAGTAATATAATAAAATTCAAATAATTAATAAATAAATAATTTATTACTATTAAATAAAAATAATATTAACATAAATAATATATTCAAGTTAACGTAAAAAGTCCATGATATGTTTATTCTTTTATTTATAAAAATATAAATTGTTAATGAAAATGTAATAAAAAAACATAATTATTGAGTCGGAGTAGTTAAATAACCTATCAGTTATCAACTTTTTTTAATGAAATATTGCATTAATTAAACACATTTTTATATTTTTTTTACAAACTCAAAGATTTTTTGAAAAAAAAAAACTAATTAAAAAGAAAAAAACAAACACGGCTGAATATTCAAAGTTATCCTATCTGTTACCATTCCTAAATCCAGGAGAAAAGAATGAAGGAAAATTCCTCGTGTTTCCACCGAAATATGTTAACATATGATCACAAGAAATGAAGAGACAGCCTTCGGCCACTTTTTTTAACCTATGCCTATCTGCTTCACATATATTTGCTATATCTGTACTATTGGTATAAAGAGTAAAAAATGATCTGGAAGTGGGAAAATTTTTTGAAAAACCAGCTTGAAAGTGGCCCCTTGTCTCTTAAATTTTTGGTCCTTTAAGAACATATATGGATGCTACTTAAGAGACACTCCTAATCTCCCTAACAGAGGAATCTCATAGGACAGGATCTCACACTACGTACATTCCAACCTTTTATTATATGGAGTCTCCATTATGTTTAAAAAAAAAAAAAACTCCTATTTGGTATATGACACGTTTGAAGCTCAATTTGATGTCGGTGAAGACAATGGTTTTTTTTTTTTTTTTTTTTTTGTATTTAATTTTTTATGGGAAGGCCCAATTGATTAATTTCTTTTTTTTTTATTGAGATTCTTTTAGTGCTTTGTTCAATCATGTAAATGCTTTTAGCTAATGGATGATTCCTTTCATGTCTTATGCACCTAAATTTGATTCTACTAAGTATCCAATGTGTGCTCTAGTTAATCAATATTACCATCAAAGTGAGTGGTGTAATAAGTAGTTGCAAACCCATAATAAAAAGAAAATATCCAGTATTGATCTAGTATTCTAATGATGCAGTGTATTTTTTTTTATATATAATAAAAGAGTTTAAAACCATATTTAGTATATCAAAAAAATCAAATAAAAATAGGATTTTTGTTTCATTTTTTTGTTTGACACTTTAATTTACTTCCAAATTTTAACTGAACTTTTAAAAAGATTAGAATATCTTATTATTTTTTCAAATTTTATTGCCGATGATTTTTTTGGTTTACTTATTATTAAATGTTGATTGTTGTTGTTGGTTTTTGATTGTTACTTATTGTTGTTGATTAATAATTATTAGTTACTTATAGCTTATTGCTAATAATTTGTTACTGATTTATATTAAATATTTAATAAAATTATTATTATTAATTATTATTTATATATAATTATCAATATAGAAATAAATTTTAAATAAATAAATAAATAGGATCTATTTATCTTTTAATTTATGGAAATAGAACTTATGGATGAACAATTTCAAAAACATATATTTTTTTTTTTATCATGAGCTATTAGATAGTCTTACTAGCTATCAATTTTGAACTGCAATATGTAACTAATCAAACACATATTTTACACTTTTTACAAATTGAAAAATAAATAACTCTTAAAAAACAAACATCATCTAAATTGAATTATTTGTTTGTAAATTATTACATAAGGTTAATTATGAAAATTTTGTTAATATTTTTATTTTATTTCTTTACGTATCAAACTATATCGAATTAAAATATTTTCTATTTCTTAATGTAATTAAACATCTCAGAAGAATTTAAATTTGGTAACTTTATTTTCTTTTAAAAATTGTCAATGTTTAAAAAAAGAAAAAAAATATCCATTAAGTACTTTTCTATTTTATAATATTCTTTCTTTTCATGTTCTCTCTTGCTTCCAATTCAATTATTTTTCATAACTAATAAATTATAAGGCTTTATACAATTTTTAACATTACCCTCCACCTCTTTTTTTTTTTTTTTTTTTCTCTCCCTTTCTTATTTAAGTTTTTTAATCAAATAATTTTTAGAGATTATTTTCTAACCATTTTAACGAGAAATTAGGTTTCCTCTTTTAATTTTCTTTTTTTATTATTGATTTTTTATAAAGTTCAAATTTTTTTTTGATTGCATTCTGGTTTATTTTTTGATTTAGAAATTTTGTATCTATCTTATTTTATTTTTAATAAATTATCTTAGATCTGATTATTTGTATATATCTAAATATCAAATATGTTATTTTTGTATCTTCATAGATATATATTAACATTTGTATGTGTTTTGATTTTATCTTTGTTATCTTTTTTAAAAATTATACGTTATTTCTTTATTAAACTTTGATTTTTATTTATAGAAGTTTTATTTCTTATTGGATGTTTAAATTTTACAGGTTTGTTAAAACTTCAACTTCTCAATGGTATTTATATCATTAATCTCATTTAAAAACTATGAGTATAAGTGAACTAAACATGCTTTTCACAGAATTATAATTTCAAGTACTCACTCATTTTGATTAAATAATATTATGAATAAATTTTATTTTTTATAATGGTTTATACTTCTTGACATATCATTCATATTGTAAAAATAAAATTAACTCAGCAATTGAGCCATGTATAACGTAAAGTCACACGTATTAAAACTTAAGTCGTTAGAACCATAATTTATATATTTTTAACATAAAAGTGTACTTTAAAAATTTGATATCTGAGTCATATAAAATTAATTCAGTGATTGAGCAATGTATCACGTAAAATCACATATTAAAACTTGAAATCATGTATTCATCTTTCTTAAAATTATTTGGTAAAAAAAAAATCTTTCTCGATATTAGAGCAGTTATGTATCATAAAAGGAAATGAGATAATTGTCCTTAGCTTAATAGCTCGAAAATGCATCTCATAAACATATACTAATGCAATATAATAATATGATTTTTCTAATCATATCTAATATGATTGATTTTTCACATTCTTTAAAAGTGTGAAGCTTTTTTTTTTTTTTTTAAATTCCATTTCATACTCCATTAATATTATTTTTACAATATAAATTAAAAAGAGGAAGCGACCTCCCATTATATAGCTAGCGAAAAATTAAAAATTTCATATCCTTCTTACCATACAGAGAACAAAACATATCAAGAAGCCTTTTAGGTGTAAATTAAGTCAAACTTTTCTGTTTTCAGAAGCCAAAATTGAAGCACAAAACGGGTTCAGTTTTATATAGGAATTGGTTCAATTTTAATTTTTAAAATTTTATTTTGTTTATAAATAAAATTTTATAAAATTTATTCATAAATTAATTTTTATATTTAGTATATTATAAAATAAAAATAAATTTTATATTTGGATTAAGAGTAAATTTAATAAAATATTTTATTTTTATAAAAATATATTTATCTTATTTTCATTTTTTAATATAAAAATAAAAAATAAATAAAAATAGAAGAAAGAGAGCAAAAAATAATCAAAAAAGAGGAGAGAGAGTGAAAAAATAAATGAAAAAAGAGAATGAAAAATTTTTTATGATTTATTTCAAAATTTTATTTTTCAAAAATATAAATAAATTTTTTATCCTTGAATATAAAAGTACATATTTATTGATAGATCAATAATTACAAAAATTTATAATTACTTTGAACAATAAAAACTTTTTTCAATATTCTTGAATTTTATTTTTCAAAAATTAAATAAATTTTTTATCCTTGAATATAAAAGCACATATTTATTGATAGATCAATAATTACAAAAATTTATAATTATTTTGAACAATAAATTTTTTTTCCGATATTCTTCAATCAACTTAATAGAGCAATATAATTGACCTTCTAATAAATGTACTTCATTCAGTGATCATTATGAATCATGATTTGATTCTAATATCTTTCGGTATACCTAATGGTTTAAGCATCCAAAAAAAGGTGAAATCCAATATTTAGAACGATATCTCTATAATTCAAAAAAGTATAGAACACAAAAAAGAAAATATATTCATGAAGAATAATTTGATAATTCTCATAATAAAAAATAAAAAAAAATACAAATTATATTAGTGCTGATAGATTTATATCTAAAATAACATAGATTAATCAGATTTTGAGATTCAAATTAAATCAAATCATAGTTGAAATTATTTGAAAAATAAAAATAAATCAAAAAAAGAAAAAAAGTGAAAATGATTCACTACCAACTAGAAAATAGTCAATATTGACCCAAATTGATATATAATAAAGCAAAAAAATATAAGAAAAGAGAAAAAAGAGAAGAAAGGGGAATAGAGGAGAAAAGATTCAAAATTCTATCAAATTTAATAGAATTTATTTTAGTTATAATTTCAAAAATTTTATAAAGTAGAATTATAAATGAATTTTTATTTATAGTAAATATATAAAATGTGAATATTACAAATGAATTTTTATTTATAGTAAATATGTAAAATGTGAATTTATAGATAATTTTTATGAAAATTATGACATTTTTATGGAATTTAATCTAATAGGATTAATCTAATATATAATATATTGTCCTCAACTTAGCAGTTTTTGTCGGATGTGACCATTTTTTCTTAATTATTTAAGAGAGAAACAAAGATCATTATCTTATCCAATGATTTCATGTTATGAAAATTTTAATTAACTTCAATGATCAAACGAATTGTCTATTACAATTATACCACTCATATCCCATCTTAGTCTCATCTCTTGTCTTTGTCTCTAAGTTTATGATATTTTTTAAGTTAAGATTAATTTAATGATTTTCAATTGGTAAAAATATATTCATGAAAATGACTAATATCTATGTAATTAGTTTCTTATTATTAAACTTATATTTTTTTCACCAATAAAATCTTGCTGCTTTGGTACAAGTAATTCAAAATCTCAATAAATTTTAGATAATTTTGGTTTTCTATTAATATCATTCAATAATTATAAAACACCAGTTGTATCTTAAAAATATTTTTAATTTCAAATGTAATTTATACAAAGGAAAATATAGGACAAAGTTACATTTTTCCTCCAAAAATTTTCTGGCTGTCATCAACAAAATCTTGTTGTATAACTTTCCTTTATATCTCAAGCATTTAGCTTTTAAGGGGGGAGGTTGGATTAAATCCAGGGTTCATCTCCTTTTTAGTGGTCTAGTAAATTTTTATTTTCAAATCTAGTCATAGATCTATTTTTTTCTCCATCATTTTTAGTCGGTTGAAACTTCTTTTGACCCTTGAGATATAAAGGTACATTAAGGATGAAAATCAAAAGAAAAACAAAATACCAACAATAAGCATAGTCGTTTCCACGGTTTTTTAGTGGAAATCCTATGTACTTAGGTCCATAAAAACTTCTTCAAACATATTTCCACT
>CATIWR010157027.1:0-22941 GCA_949677035.1 Omphalea diandra
GAGTAATCAAAGGATCTCATAAAAGAATCTAACTCATACTTAGCAGAGTAATCAAAGGATCTCATAAAAGAATCTAACTCATACTTTCATATAGATATAACAAAAACTCCACTAAAAAATTCATATTATCCAAGAAAAAGAAAATTATAAAAACTAACAACTTGATTTATAGATCTATAGATCAGATTAAAAAAAAAGTTCTCACACAACTAAATGAGATAAACAGATTAAATTTAAATGATATAATAGATTAAACAAACTCACTTGATTTCTTTCAAACTTCAAAAAAATCACAAAAATTAGATAAAAAGACAGATTCGCTAAAAATTAATAGACCTCAGTGGAGAGAGGCAATCATAATCCAAACAAGAGAAAGATGAGGAAGAGGAGAGAGGCTCGCGCAAAAGAATTTATTATTATTATTATTATTACTAAGTTGTCATCCTTACACCTCCAATCGGATAATATATATATATATATATATATATACACACACATGAAGAGAGAGAAAAAAACTTATATTTTAAGTGACTGTAATATATATATATATTTAGATAAATAATTATAATTTTAGAGTATTTATGCTTAAATAATTTTAGACGGTATTTATATGGTGTCTTCTATTATTTTTTTTTATTGTACTTTATATGTATAACTATAGAATAAGAGTTTAATTTATAAATAAAAAATAGTAATTTACAAAGTAAAATTCACTTTGTTAAAAACAACGTAATTATAACATTCACTCTATTATATCAAATTGAATAGATTTGATTTGATTTGATTTATAAAAAAAATTAGTTTATATTTTAATATTATCAAAAATATTATAATTAGTCAAAAAATATTATCAAAATTTTATTATTAAGTATCATTAATTCATAACTAAAAAATAAAATTTAACAATAATAATTTTTTAATATACATTAATAAATGCAATAATAAATAGTTATTATTATTTTTATATATAAATTAAATAATTAAAACTTATTTCTTATAAATAATCAAATTATTTATTTATGATAATGAGTTTTTTTATAAGAAAAATAAATCAGCCAAAAATATGTAATAATTAAATATTAATTTATTTTAGTATATAAGTAGTCAAAAAATAATATAATCCCATAAGTATATGTTTATATTCAATGGTGGATCTCTGTTTTTTAAGTGAGATATTTACAATATGTATAAAAATTATAGATTTAATAGGTTCTAATTGGTTATAAAAATTTAAAATTTTGGACATTAATGATAGACATTAATTTGTAAAAATATATAATAATTAATTTATTTTCTCATTTAATAGAGAAATTAGAGAAAATACTTTTCATATAAAAAATGCGAGGTTAAGTTATTGTATTTAAATTTAAGAGTAAACAATAATTGATTAAGACTAAATTAATTATATTTTATAATAAACAATTAAATATTTATATAGAATTGTGGATTAATGGGTCCTAAAATGATCGAATTTCTATGTTACAATACTATAGTATAATTTTAATATAAAAGTGAGAGTACTCTTGTATCATGAACTCCACTTTAGTCCAAGTGGATGTCCCCTGTATATATCAAAAGTGAGAAAGACACATGGAAATGCAAGTTAAATAAAATTTTAAACATTTTTTAGTCTTCTCTATTTTTAGAGTTTAAACAGACTTTAAAAAAAATTAATTTGAATTTAATAGAACTTTTTAAAAAATTAGAAACTACAGTAATCTTTTATCCATTTTCTGACCGCAATCTGATTTTATAAAGGATTTGCAAAAAAAAAAAAAAAAAAGGATTTGCTTTTTTTTTTTTATTAAAAAAATAAATGATAGATATGAATTTCTTTTTTAAACAATAATTAAGCCTATAATTTTCTGCCTTTGTTTTAGCAGAAACGTCATGGCATTGATGAATAGTGCTTATAACATAATAACTATTTCAAAGCGGATAATTTGTATATACTTCCACTTGGTTTGATTTAACTTACACTCTGCAACTTACATTAAAATTATCAAACCTTTTGGTTTCAGTCAGCAGTCACCAAAATCACTTCATATCCAACCAAACCTAAACTCTGCATATTCCTATTTGTTGCCTCCTCCTCTTCCTAACCATAGTACTGCTACAAACGTAATTACAGAAAGAATCCTGTTTTATCCATACCCAGGAACCTATCCATCTTCCCACCCGCCCCAGTCGAAAGGAAGCAGCATGCACAGGCACGCATCACACAGTTAAGTGAGAATGTGAGCATGTGTATCTGAAAGAAAAAAAGACTAATATTAGTCTCTCTATCCGCACCTCCTGAAATTTTTCTCTCCTATGATCTCTAAGAGATTGGCAACGCAGCAGCCTCTTCGCTCAGTAAATCTCTCCATTGTTGAGTCACTGTTTTAACTTGGGTGTAAAATTGAATGCCAGCTTTGCCTGCAGGAATTGAAATAGCTCAAAATCTCCAACTACACAATAAAGAGTATCTAATCTACAAAATGCATACTTATCTGAAGGATACATAATTACCATAAAAATTGACATCTCCAGCAAAGGATGGCTTGGAGGTAATGAATGAAGAGAATGGCATTGAGACCGATATAGGAACATTAATGCCAACCTGAGGAATAACGAATTCATGTTTGCAACATTAACTGAATACAAGAAAACCATAATGCGGGGCTTTAAAGTAGTGTCAAGATTTTAACAGTAGGAAAGAGGAAAGTCTGTGGAACCTCTAAGTTACAAACAGTAATTATGCAGATTACATTTAACATCAAAAGTAGCTCCATTACAAGCTGTGAATGCCACCTTACCTGCCCAACCTCAATCTCTGACTGAAATTTCCTTGCAGCTACACCGGATGTAGTAAATATAGAAGCTCCATAGCAGTATCTGTGAGAGGATACTTGAATGAAATCCTGAAATATTACTTAAAAAGATTCAATTTTGTAAGGGGGTCATAGGAAGGAAAAGCCGGGAATACTTATTTCTGTTAACAATATTTATGGCCTCTTCAATGGTGTCAACCTGATAACATGAAAATATATATGTTATATCCTCAACTAACTGCTAGTTAGTCAAACAGACAAATGGACAAGTAGCAAAACCTGCATACAAAGAAGAATTGGGCCACCGATTGCCTCCTGCATTAGTCAGCATGCAGTGTCAAAAAGCTTATGATGAAGTGAAGCTTACTAGAAACCATTCAAGGTCATCTCTATACACACAATAAATACCTTGTAACATTCCATGTTGACTGTGATGTCAGATAAGATGGTAGGACCCATAAAGTTCCCATTTTCATATCCAGAAACCTAGCAGAGATCCACAAAATAATATTTTACAATAGGCCACACTGGACACTTCAAATATCCAAAGCAGAAATGCAATTACGAATGAGTCTTGCTACTTGAACCATATCACAAACACCAAAATCACTAGCAGCATACTCAGTACATGGGGCAGAATACTAGGAGGAAAGGAAGTGGTGAAGATTTTCTCCACGTAGTTAAGATTAATGAATTTATTGTGACTATCCATCTGTGAGATGAGGTACAATTATTCTCACGACATTATACTAAGACACGTCTCTTGACACAATCGCTTCATATAAGAGATGACTCCGGATAGAATGGCTGGAAAGTATTGTTGCATGGCCAACCAAAACTGCAGAAATACATTTGGCTTCAACATTTTATTGGAATCACTACTCATATGCCTGCAGACCTTCTGTAAAATACTAGGAGCCATTCAAAACCTGTTGGTTCTGTAAGTAAACCAGGCACTGAATATAGTCCTATGGCCATCTTCAAGCAGCAACTAAGAATCCTAAATCTCCCACTACAACATCAGACTGTCATTTTAGCTGTTCATTAACATAAACTCAACCTTTTTTAGTCCAGACCATAACCTTATAGAATATGTTGTTGCTTATTCACTACTAGCAAACTTCAACCAGAGCAAACAGAGTTAGAAGTGCTGCTGTCCTGGGCCCTGGGTTTCATCGTTAAATATTTTTTCTGTATGATTTCCAGTCAGTAAAAGCAATTTCATTCTGCATAAGTGTTGCCCAATTTCCATAGAACTATTGCAACCCTCATCTATCATTGATCACGATAATGAGCTCACCAACTCTTAATTGAAATTTATAAGCTCTTACGTGGACTCACAGCAGTAAAATCACAGATCCTAGCAACTAATTATTTGAATCAACGGCAAAGTAGATGGGCGGTTTAGTATAGGGGAAGCATACAAATGTCATTAACTTGAGAGAAAAAAAAAATATGATGAAAGAGAAGTTCAGGGAAAAATTTAAACCATGGCTAATAAGATTTGTTAAACATAACATAAAACCCAATACCACAATGTTTCTTCCATCAAGGACTAGTTTTGCACCACTTTCGATGCTTGTTTGAATCAGCAAGGATAATTGTTCTTTTGCCTGTCAATAATAAAAAAAAAAAATTAGAAATTACAGTCACAAGTAGGCAGAGCAAGTGAAGTGACTGAAAGCTGCTACTGATATGCCTAAGAGTGGTGAATAGGTTTCCTTCAAAAAGTACCCAGGACTTAATAAGTTCTAGTAATTAAAATTATAATCAGACAAGTACTTTAAATAACCAAGATGCTGATTGATAACGAAAATATTGATTGAAGTATGCACCTCTTTGCTAATAACTGGACCAAGCTCTGCATCAGGTTCAGTTCCAGCAGTTACTTTAAGTTCTTTAGCATGCTCCACTAGTTTCTCTTCCCTAGCAAAAAGTCAACAACAAATCATTTTAAAGCAGCACAACTATTATTTTATCTTTTAAACAAAACAGTATTTTTCATTTTAATATGTCAATGGCAAAGAAAAATATGATAACATTTCTGAAAGATGAAACATCAAGTTAATGTATCTAATAAATTTGAATCTCATTTTTTTTTAATCCATTTGTTTCCCTATCGAAACTTTATCCAGAAGAATGATGCTCTCTACCAGAACTTTGCTCTTTTAGAAAGCAAAACTCATTTTGTCAATTTCACACTAGGTCAAAGAATGAAAGCAAAACTTTGCTAAGAAAATTATATTATATGTATACAAAAAGTGAAACGCATGCCACTGTGCGGAGAACAGTGCCAAGCAATTCCAATTCCCTTCACTTCCCCAGCCATTTCCTTTTTTATTTTCTTATTTCTTATTTTATTTTTCAAAAATTTCTTATTTCTATATTAGTTATCATTAACTATAAGTTTTGACATAATTTACTTGACTTATTATAGTTATAATAACTTATGATATAGTTTCAAATATTTAATTTCCACTAATAAATTCACTTAATTTGACTTTAGTCTAAAAAATTACAATTATTAAAAATTTTTTTGTCTTAGTACAGATAAATTTCATTCATAAGTACTTTTATTATCAATATATTGAATAGTCACACTATCCCTCTTCTTAACTTCTTTAGATTATTTTTCTTTCTTCTCTCTAAAATTGATGAACTACATTTTGTTAGTTACTATTAGATATAATTTTTAACATAAATTTACTTGATTCATAAATACTATAGTTATCACTAATTTTTAAAGGAATTACAATTATTAAATTTCCACCAATAAATTTAATTAGTTTTTTTTATATAGAATAAAATGCAATCACCTTTCACTATTACAAGAACAATTTTTTGAGTATTTTGTTTTACCCTTTGTTTATTTGTAATAGTTTTGACCAGCCATTTATATGAAAAAAAAAAAAAATCACTTTGCATTCTGAAAGTATCAATATCCTACTAATTTTGATAACATATCGCCCTTTTATTTTATGGCTTGAAATTGTTGGAGCATTAAATTGTTTTAAATTATGCAGTCTTTCATATTAAATTACAAAAGATAGATAAAAAATTAACGATATTGTCATAAAAATTGTGAAATTAAATCGTCATTCTAATACTTGAAAATTTAGTATTTGAATTGAAATCGATAGTAAGCAAAACAATTACAAATGTGCTTACATTAATAATTAATATAAAATAAGTATAGTAAACAATTAATTTTGATTTATTATTATGTTATTCTATAATTAAATTATATCATAACCATTTTTATATTCATTATATTTTAATTGAAATTTAAACTTATAGTCTCATAATTTTGCAGACAACCTGATATCATTAAATTAAAACTCATCTATATCATAATTATATTTTAATATTAAAAAAAAAATATTTTGTGCAACATGCAAATGTTTGTGCTTGTTCAACCTAATTACTCAAATATCATATCTGAACTGTCTCAATACTTTGAACCCTGAACTACAAAATGCTTTAGTAATATGCATATGTAAGCATGGTTTGCAAAGCATGACAACTTGGGATGCTAGATAGGCACCTAGGCTACATAACAAGAGAGATTTCTTTTTTTTTTTTAAAAAAAAAGGATAATCGGAAAGATAATAAGAGTTGAAGACATAATTTGCTATTAACCATTCTTCAAGACAAAAAATTTTTGGGCCAAAGAACAAACCAGAAGAATCATTATCCACTGGATGCTAGGATTAGGATACACTTATTCAAGGTGAACATAATTCATATAGAAATCACTTCAAAGGCTTGATGAAATTTTTTTTTTGGCTCAGCCACTACAAACTAAAATGCAAAGGAATTAAACTCAAATAAGATACCATGAACTTAGGCCTCCAACAAACACAACTGTGCTCAAGGCCATGCACTTTTGTCCTGCACCACCAAACCCGGCAGTAACTAAAGCATCTAAAGTAGCATCAACTCTTGCATCAGGCATGACAACTGCATGATTTTTTGGTCCAATATTGGACTGAAGGAAACCAGTCAGCCAGCATAAGACTTATCATTCACAAAGAACCATGTTGTTTATGAATATGAAACAAAAATTTATTAGGAGAGATCAATGGAGGTTACCTGAATACGCTTTCCTTCAGCTGATGCCCTTGCATAAACATATGCACCAGCCTAAAAGAATAGACAAGAATAAATGCATTGCTTGTCAAAGGAAATATCAAAAGCTAAAACCATGAGGATAAGAATGCTCAAATGAATATGAAAAAAGGACAGGAGTATTATTCAGCAATTTATATCAAAATCTGCAATGAGAAATGACTTACTGAATCTGGACCAACAAATGAAATAGCTTTAATATCATCATCATCGCAAATAGCATCAACGATATCCTACACCACAACAAAATTAGAAAATAAGAACTAAGAAGAATCATTCAGAAATGCTAAAGAACGAAGAGAATGCACCAAAAGGATTTATTTGTGACATGCTTCAAATGAAAGATAAGTGATGCAAAATATTCTCAAAACATAAATCTTCAATATTTTAAAGCATGTATTCGTGGAAAAGGGAAGCTAATAAGTAATGTGAGCTGCACTTTAATCTAGGTTGTACACTCACACATTCAAGTTAACAATAATCAGTTAATTCTTCAGGTGACATCTTATATTGGTGAAACTGTAAGGCTTTGATTGGATAGAGGGATAATAGGGATAGAAAAGCAAAGGAGATGGGATGACAGTTATCTTTTATTTGGATATTTTATGATGTTGGAAAAGAAAGGATAATGAAAGATTAGTTATCCCATCAAATCACATTTTACTTCCCCTTAAAAGTGACAGATTAAAAATCATTCATTCCTCATGATATGTAAAATAATAATTTTTAATATCCTCCCCTCAAAGCCTAAAAGCCTTTTGTATCATTTCAAACATCCAAAAGCAAGTCATACAATAATAGTTCAGCCCTCATTTCTTTTCTTTTATACTCCAAAATTAAAGATTATCGTTTCTTTTCTAATCCAACTAAAACTTCCAAACACATTGTAAAGTGAAAGCAAAATTGCAGATTCAATTCTTAAAGTGAAACCTTACACTGGCACCATGAACAATATTTAAGACACCATTAGGTAAGCCAGCCTCCATGGCTAACTCTGCTAGCATCATAGCAGCTCCTACCACAAGATAACATATTATTTAGTTTGAACATGTCTCACATGTGTAATGAAAAAACAAATTGCAATATCAAATATAAAAAAAAAAAAAGATGCAGCAATCTTGACATCCATCCTTGGCAGATGGAATGCTAGTTTTCTTTAAATTTTTTCTTTTCAATCTGTGAAACAAAATTCATAAGCAAGAAAATATGAAGAACTGGTCGAGAATTTTCTTCTGGGATTAAAACAAAGAAAGAAATCAAAAGGCAGCAGAAACTCAACAAAACAACATCATCAGAATTGACCAAATTTGAATACCCATCATAGACAAAGTATCTGCCTCCTCTGCTTTCACAATAATTAATCAAGAAATTTAGTTAAGGACATAACTGGAACACTTCTTAACTACAAATAGAAGTAGAACTATCATCTAATATTGCAAATGTAACTGCATTAATTCAAGAAGCATCTTGCCACATTAACTCCTAAATATTTTGTTTAAGAGAGCAGAGACAACAAAGAGGACACTCTTTTGAAAAAGCAAAAGTACTAGAGAATTTTCAGAAAATAATTCTACATAGTGAAGATTCAAAATTATTCCTACTTTCTGATAGATTTATTTGGCCTCTATTTTTAGGGAGTTTGCAAGGAGTTTGCAAATATTGATAGATAAATGAACATTATCCTACTTCAAGAAGATTCAAAAAGCTTCCTACTTTTAGTGACTTTCTTTTGCACCATATTGTGAACTCTCCAAGATGGAGATAAGTAAACTTGAGAAACAAAGAACAGAAGGAAGCCTAAGGAGATAGAGAGTGAAAGGGAAAAAAAGAATAAGTGTCATCATTGCCACAAGATTAGACATCAAGCTTGGCATGCCAATGCTAATGGAGATGTAATGCAATTAGATTTACAAAGTGAAGCTCAAAGGGAAATTTGCATTAGATAAAATGCTAGAAAAGATTGATCACAAAAAAGGCAGGTCTGAAATCTAACAAATTATTGCTCACATTTGCTTCAACTGACATGCATTAGATAAATCATCAAAATACATATAAACAAATTACACTAGTTAAATATTCTTCACAATGTCATACCCAGAACATGAATCAAAAGATACACATTTAGTACTAGGCATGTATTGCAGTCACCTGGATCCTTCTCCGATGGCTTTAGAACAAAAGTATTACCACATGTGACAGCAACAGGAAACATCTGGTAACAAACAGAATTGAAAATGTATAAAAAAATGCAATTAACCCTCTTGATATAACATATAATTCTTTTATCAATTCCCTCAAGCAATTCAGGAAAGTCTAGATACAACTATCTAAAGAAAATTCATGAAAACTAAATAGCAATAACAGGCTCATAGGATTAGTCAAACAATATTTCCCTATTCCATCACAGCCATCATCCTCTTGTTTACTTCTCAAAATCATAAGCTCGTGAGGCAATGGCAGTCATGCGCATTGCATACTCTAGAGTAGTACTGTGGCTAGATCAAAGGAGAAATAATAACATAATGTAAGAGTACTATAGACTTACCGATAGTGGGATCATAGCTGGAAACTCGAATGGGCAAATTCCAGCACAAACACCAAGCGGTTCTCTAATACTATAGGTATCAATTCCATTAGACACATTGGAAACAAACTCTCCAATTTGCAGAGTTGCCAGTCCACAAGTGTGTTCCACCGCCTCTACGAGGGAACATTCAAGACTTTGTAGAACACAAGCATCAAAAATAAGATTGTTCATAAATAGCACATATAAGACTAACCTAGGCCTCGTGACACATCAGCATATGCATCTTTTAAAGCCTTTCCATGTTCAGTGGTAATGCTCATGGACAGCTTATCCTGGGAAAGAAATGATTGTAACTCACTTCAACCAGAAACTGCAAGGTAAAATATACAAAATGAGAAAAAAATTACAATATCCCTCCGGATAAGTTCTTGGAACTTGAACATGATTCGTTGACGAGTCGTAATTGGTGTGCTTCTCCATGATGGAAATGCCCGCTTTGCTGCGAATACTGCAGCTCTGAATTCCTCATTCGTAGTCAAAGGAACTTGAGAAACTACTTCTTGTGTTGCCTGTCATATGTTGACAAATAGTTTGAAGTAACGTCAATAATTATATTATAATTAATATAATATTATAAATATAAAACATTAATATAATGTTTTAATAATATTATTATAATAATTAATATATTGTTTAATTGAATTGATAATTGAAGGAAATAAAAAAAAAAAAAGAAATCAACTTTTTAGAGCATTATCTGAACTTACAGGATTTATTACATCAATAGATGCAAAAGACTGTGAATCAACAAATTTACCTCCAATGAGATTGGGAACCCTCTGGCATACATTAGTCAATGGGTTAAAATCCAGCATAACTACAATAAACTTCTAACAAAGAGAGAGAGAGGATGTGAGAAGTGAGAGAAAGCATAACCTTTTTTTTAAAAAAACCATAAATCAGGATGTAGAGATTTCCCTTTTGCTTCTAACTCCTAGCATTTTGAAAGAATTTTCATTGATCCAAGGTATGTTAAAAATCATTGGAACTTACTGTGGGGTACCGCTGCCTCCAAGAGGGCTCAGTAACTGAGAGATAATTGTTCCTAACAGCAGATTTCTCAGGTCTCAATGACCTGAAATGTTTTACTGCAGCAAATAAAAATACAAAAACAATCATCCTCTGCCAGGAAAAGTCAGTCCAAATCTTAGGGACACCTGATCTTTGACACATAAATGCAATAAATTTTTCCAATATGATCATCTAATGCATTGAGGACTTCATCATCAAGCATATGCTCCAAGTTTCTCTTGAGGAAATTAGGATAAACAAATAAGCAGCACAGAGTCAGAACACAAACCTTGGCATTATCTGCCAAGCACTCTTGCCCTACAGGTGCGGGAATATAATTAATGCTGAACCAAGTGGCAAAAGTAAGAGCTTAGGTCAAGATATGATGTAATGTTTACACAGTTCAATAAGCAAAACATCCAGTAATATGGAAATGCTCTCCCACCTTTGTTAAAATAACCACCAAAGAAAACATTATAAAAACTCTGCAATCAGACTTCATCTTTTTGAATGCAAACTATACATGGATATAAGAGGTGGAAAGATAAAGGAGATTTTCTGTAAGGATAAGCAAAGAGGGAAAGGGAATAAACGAGATATTGATTACCTTTACTTTCTTCAAGAACCCCAAAGGATTTTAAGATAAAAACTTAAAACTTAAGAATGATGGGGAAGAGAAAGGGGGAGAAACACATTTACTTTTTTTGGACAGAAGCGAGAGGGAATGGAAGGTAGTGAGTTATAGTTATCAAACGATAAATTTACTCTTTTCTAAGAACAATTTATGACAATATCTTTGTGCATTGAAAAAGAAACAAGATATTCTTGCATTTTGAGAAATAAAATAAAATAATCAATCTGGAAGGATTAATCTTCAAACTCTTATCACTTTTATCCTCTTGCGATCTGTAATTCATTACATCCAAATTGCAGCAGAATTCTGTCTTATACTCAGAATAAAGAGGTAGTACATTGGCGAGCCCAAAACAAAAATAAAAGTCAAGGGGGAAAGGGGGGGGGATCCATCCCATTCTGTCCGCTCCCCCCAATTGAACATGTGCAGTCACACTATTTATATGGACTATTCATTATTATAATGAAACCAAAATGACAATCCTAAGCAAGAAATTACAAATGCAAAAGATGAATCCAAATTTTCCTGTATTTCTCTAATCTGTACAATAGAATGCAGCATTCAACCATAAATATATCAGATCTCCAGCCACCGTTTACCAGATCCTTTATTCATGATATTCCCTCAGCGAGTCAATAACAAAAACCTCAAATTTCAAAGGTAGACCAACAGTTCATCAAATGTTACAAAGGTTTATTTCTAATTGTCCAAGTCGTAGAATAATGAAAAGACAGATGATAATGGGTCTCCCAACTATAATTCACCATGACTACACATCCTACGATCTACATAACAATAAGAGAATATTACTGCCACTGGTATTAAGCACTACAGGCCAAACAATAGTCTGAGCCTTAGAGGGAACCCAACTTTCAATATGAAATAGCCAAAGGATATTGTCTGAAAAATGACCATGAATCATAAAGTTAATAAAATTCAGAATTCTTCTAATTAGGACCTGAAGAACCAGAAAAGTATAAGGCTATAAGCTACTAACTAAACACAAAAGAACGTTCATTGCTATCAATAAGATTCCAATAAAAAGTAACCAACCCATGACTAAAAAACTAGCAATGGTTGCTTTCTTGAGATTAAAGAGATCTACAAAAAAGAAAATAAAAGAAAAGACAAGAAAGACAAAGAAAGGCTAAAAAAAAGCACAGATTTCCCTTCCCATCAGTCATTCTAAGAACCAAATCAGTAGTACTCACATCAAATCGTATTATTTATGGTCTACCTGCCTTCATTTTCAATCCTAAAACACGGATCCACTCATGCTATGACCAAATCATGTCCGTGACTATTTCTCAACTTTTCTTAACAAATAATGCCAGCTCAACATTTTCACAAATGCACTCATTTCAATATTTACCTTTATTGCGTTCCAACCATGAAGGTAATCAAACAAGTGAAAACCCACAAATGCAACAAACTATTGTATTGGAATAATAAAAGTTTCACAATGACAAGCTGCATCAATTTAACGCTTAACAACGAATTTAGTGACTTATGCCCTGTGGAGATCTCCCAGATGGTTCAATGCTACATGAAAGAACAAATGTTTGGAGATTATATTAGTGGAAAAATGGCTCCACCTGTCATATTTCCTTGTCGAATCTTAGCTTTAACATTGTATACATGCTTTGGAGTGGACTGAAGATCTGGATTGCTTTGTCTCAATCGCTTCAGGATTTGACGAGGTTTTAGACCAGCCTCAGTCATCTCTTTAATTAACTGAATTTCAGACTCTGAGAAGCGGCGGGCAGAAGGATGTTCTGAAATGTCCTTTAATGGCTCATGGTTATGTGTTCCATTCCTTATAGTAAGTATCCACAATCCATCATCCTTCTTGCCCACAAGTTCAAAAGGACAGTTGGTAAGCCGAGAACCACTTTTTCGTTTGCGGGTACGATCAGCAGCAGATTCATCAATAGCCTTCCGTCTGTTACGATAAACACCTCCTCTGTCACACCCAAGGATTACTACTCTGTCTCTCTTAGATTGCTTAATAGTTACCACATATCCCTGGGATACAGCAAAATCCCCAACATGTTGTATAAGTTCTTCACGATCTACAAAAGTTCCAGGGGGAGGTGGAAGCATTTGAGGGTGCTCACTCAACTCCACATGACTTTCATTGTCCATTATTAACACATGAAGTAGACCTGCATTAATACACCATATTTGTCACTTTAAATATAACCAGTCGTTTTTGGCTTAAACTATAACTTATATCGAGCACCAAAATTGAACACTGCAGTTCAGGTATAAAATGATGCAAAAATCACAATCGCCACTTGACTAAATTTGAGTATTATTTTGCTAGCCTAAGATTGTTTTTATGACTTAACCCCCATATGAAATTGATTCTGTCTAATAAAAGTTGATTTCAGTCTCTACTAGCATTTGAAAGGTATTGCCATCGCCCCACCCCCACCTGACCAACCTACTGGGCTCTCTCTCTCTATCCAGACATGTAAACAACTCACTCTAATTTTATTTGGTTTTTTTTTTTTTTTTTTTTGGGTAAAATGGAAAGGCAAAAGCCAAAAGATTAAATGATACAAATTCTAGCATAAGAGATGCCAACAGCATCATGCATGATTAAAACACCATTTTTCTTCTCTTTCCCACTCCCCTTTTTCTCCTCCTCAAGGCCCTTAATGCTTGCTTCAAGAATGATCTCTTCTTATAATCTGAGATCAAGATCAGGAAATTTTTTAAATCTACCTTCTGATAATTCTGCATCGTTTAATCTCTCGAATAAATACTAAATTATATTGTGAGCACATTCACAACTCTCCTGTTTACTAACAGGACAGCTGGCACTTGGTAGAGAATAAAATCTGCAATCGATTACGACAAGTAACTATTCATTATTATTCATTACTGTAGATGGATTCTCTACTTCATTGACATGTACTTACATCTCTTCCAGTAAAACAGAGATAAAAATGTATTCAAATCACAAAATCCAAAAAAAAAAAAAAAAAAAAGTGTAGAACCACACCTAACAGAGAAGTGATTATATTCTCCACTTCAAACCAATTTTGCTTTTCTCTTACAAGGGGTGATAGTTATAGTCTGAACACTCCTCTCCAAAATAACTAAACTTGTTCTCGCTTCTCCTTATAAAGTATATAACCATATAGTCTCCCAACACTCCTCTCCAAAAAAACTAAACTAGTTCTCTCTTATCCTTGTAAAGTATATAACCACAGGTCCATAACCATGCCTGAGGTAATCCATGCTTTATCAAAAAGAGAAGTGCCGAAAGTAACTAATAATATTGAAATAGCTAGGTTCTTACTGACATCATTGCCAAATTATGTCATTCCTTCCAAATTTCAGGTGAGCTCTTTTCCTTCCCCTATATATATTTTTTTTCAATATCCAATCAACACTGCATTCCAATAAGCAGAATTCCAGTAACTTCATATGCAATTCAATTTACAAACACAATCATAGCTATCCATCCAGAGAAAAGAAATAGGGACCAAACACAAGTAGAAAAATTTATGCTTTCCATTAACTAGACCAAGGCTGACACACCCAAATCAATCAATTTTAAAAGAAAGAACAAATTTTGAATGCAACCAATTACTTCTTTTCAGCTAATAACTATATATTCATTCCACATAAATAATTTGCATGTGAAGTATTCTTTATTCAGTAAAAATACCAACAATTACCTTTCAATTGTTTATTCTCATTTTCTCCAGGACCAAAATGCACAAAAAAGTTAAACAGAAGGAGAAGATGATGCGCACTGGGGAAGACCGATCGACCAGCGGAGCGACGACGACGGGCGTTTCCGGCGAGTGTTGTTTTATTGTGGTATTGTGATCCGAATTTGAAGACCCGCTTCGGATAGAAAGAATTTTGTTTTTTTTTTTTTTTGAACAGTCTTCCGGTAGAAAGAGTTGAAACATGATGACCTGGTTTAGAAAAAATAAGGTTGGTGTTTGGTTCAGGGATATTGAGAAACCATAAAAGAGCGGAAATGCATGGGTTCAATTGGTCTTCAATTTGTTTCTAACAAACAGGTCATTTCTAATTTCATGGTTTGTAACTTATAAATTATCTCTGCCTTTCCGGTAATTTCAATCAACTTTATTAAATTTGAATTTTCATCAAATTTTCCCACTAACAAAAGCTTCTTCAAATTCCATTTAAAAATTTTTATTTATTTATTTTCCATGAAATTTATAAATAAAATGTTAAATGAACACTCCCACCAATAATATATTTATTAATTCAATTTTTAATCAATTATAACAATTAATTACACAAATATACTTTTTCCTTATACATTAATATGCAATTATTGCTAAAACAATATTGCTTTATATGTATTTATTTTTTAATTGATTATATAATACTCTATCTTTTCAATTTTAACTATATTAAATTATTTTAATACTTCCTTTTCCTTGGTTTTATTGAACAAATCTTAAAATTAATTATACAAATTTTTAACCACGAATTCTGATTAATTGAGAATCTCATTAAACTTTCACATAAAATATAATTGACTAAATTTTCATTAATAGTTTGTTTCATCATGTCATTTATTTAAAAAATAAATAAATGAAAGGGATGAGGAATATTAAGTAGAAAAAAAAAAAGATAGCAAGGAGAACTAGTAGGAGGAATGTCAAGTTAGTGGAATTGGTTTGACATTTCTTATTTGCATTTAACAATTCAACATTCAAATGTTAAAAAAATATATATATATTTGGCAAATATTAACAATTAGTATTTCAATTTAAAAATTAACATTTAGTATTTAAGAAATATAACTAAACAATAAAAGTTATTTTTTTCAGTATTTGAATATAAAATATGGTGATTTTTTCCTTAGTATTAACTTTATATTTATTATTAAACAAATTAATCTTTTATATAAAATAATTATTTTTTTATCATTTTATATTATAACTACACAATACAATTGTTAAATTATCAAATATTCTATATTTATGAAGCACTCGCAACTAAATACTGATTATTGATTATTAATTGCTCATCACTTACCGCTATCGCTATACCAAACAAGCCTTTGTTTATAATAGAGTGTTTGGCAATACAAATTAAATCTTAAATATTCAAATTTTAAATTTATTTGATAATTTTTAATTTTAATATTTAAACTATATTTGATAATATTTTTAAACACTTAAACTCTAAAAAATATTTTATTGTATATGTAAATTTTTTCTAATTATTATACTAAATAGCAGTAGTCATTATACTAAATATCAGAAAATCTTCACAATTATAATTTATTAATATATTTTTCATTAATCATATTCACCATCATCGCTATCACTTTTATTGTCACTATATCACCACCACGACAATCACCATCATTATGATCACAAATTTTACCACCAGAACACCAACATCATTCTTGCAATCACAACACCATCATTCTTCTAATTATTATAACTACAATCATCATAATTTCCACTATCATTTTAATTGTTTATAAATTTAACTAGTTTATATATTTTTTTTAACTTCAAATTAAAAATTTACATTGTGTTTGATATAAATAAATTCTATAATTTTCATGAATTTTATTTGCAAATTCATATTTTATGTGTTGGGTATAAATAAAAATTCATTTAAAATTTAATTCATGAAATCATTGTCATTAATTACAACTTAATCAAATGAATTCTATTTTTATTCTATAGTATGCCAAATATAGAAATTTATTTGTAAATGAATTCTATAAAAAATTCATTTGCAAATAAAATAAATTTTAAATTAGAATTGAATCAAAATGAATTTTAAATTAGCATTGAATCAAACACAATATTAATAACAATTAGTATTACTCTGAAAAGTTTTAATAATAATATCATTTAATTTTGACCTTTTCAATATAAAAATTATTTAATAGTTTATTTTCAATATTTAATATTTATTTTTGACGAACACCACCTCAAAGCTTAAAAAATATGTAATAGCGAATTTAATTTTAATCAATAAAATCTAATACTTGGAATACAACATGAATTACATGTAACGAGTTCCTTTTTTGTTTGCTTATATATATATATATGTGTGTGTGTGTGTCTACGCGTGCGCGTGCCAAAATTCAGCCAAGTGTAGATAAGAAATATCTTATGGATTAGTTTAATATGGCATAGAAGTAGCAATTGTTCAATGTAGAGGATAAATGGTAAATCAATTCACATAATTAAATTAATTTTGATTTTAAATTTAATTTTAAACAAGTTTTTGTTATTTGTTAAACAATTATATTAATAATATAGTATTTTGATAAGTGGCAATATAATATATTTTCATTTAGTTTCCTTCATTAGTCAAAAGAAAATATAAAAATTTAATAACGTAGAAAATTTATAAAGTTTAATAATATAAAAAGTTATTCATATAAAATCAATTTAGAAAATTTAACAATATAAAAAGTTTGTCACATTCATCATCTCCTTAATTAATCAAAATAAAATATAAAAGTTTAATAATATAGAAAGTTCAAAAAGTTAATAATATATAAAGTTCTTCACATAAAATCAACTTACAAAGTTTAACAATACATAAAATTTTTTACTTTCATCCTCTTTAAAATTTTTATTAAAATTTACTATACTAATTTAATTATAATTTTTGTTTTAATTATTTTATTTACTTAAAAAGATCTACATACAATAATTTTTAAAATAATAATAAAATTTAATATTTATTTATATATTAATTTTAATTATTTAACTAATCAATTAATTATTTAATAACTTTAAATATTAAATTATTTAAAATTTACTTTTATAATCATACCGCAACATACAAAAATAGCATTACAACAGTTAGTAGTATCGTCTTATTTAGTTACTTAAAACCTCAAAGCTATGGTTCATTTAGAATAAATAATGCAAGAAAAGTAAAGAAAACTAATAAAATTCTCTTATCCTAATAATTGCTTGAAATGAATTATAAATAAATAAAATTCAATAAAATTTTATCATTTGAAATGGATCTATAATAAATTAAAATTATTTTATTTTCTTAAATGTCTTTAATTATTTGAAACAAATATAGTGATAATTTAAATTATAAGATTGTTTTTTAGAAGTAATTACAAGATTGTTAGTATAATTTTATCGATATTTTTTAATTAGAATGAATTCTTTGAAATTTGTATGATTTTGATCCAATTTGACTATCTGATCATATCATTTTTTAAATAAAATAATTTATTTTTTTAAATATTGATTTTTAAACAAGATAATCATTAAAAATATTTTATTGAATTCTTGTAAAATGTAAATTTCTAAATAGACCCTATACATTTTCTTTTAATCATTCCTTTGAAAATTATTCAATTAGTAATAATTTCTTTGAGAATTATTCAGTAATTAGTTACGAATCCAAAATAGTACAAAGTGAATTCTGTATGTTACATCAGAAGAAATATCATTTGCTAGCAGTAATTTTGAACAAAAATTTGAAGAAATTTTATTTTCTGATTAATAATAGATTTTTTATGAGCCAAAAAAACTCATAATTGAAATTCTCACAAATAGTAATTGAATTAGATTTGACAAAGAAACTGAATTAATTTCAAGAATACATAAATATAATTCCAAAACTTCACAACGTTTTATTTTAGCCACAAATTGTTGTTTTTCGCAATAGGAATGCTAAACATGCTCTATAATCTTGTGCATTTGCTTTAACACGAGCAAATTACTTGGGGAGATGGAGGGAACATATGAAAAAGAATGTATCGCCTCTGTTCCAAAAGATTGTTATCTATCATTTTTTATATTATTTAAGAATATATATTTAATACTTTGTTAACTTATAATTTACAGTATTTTTTTATTTATATTCTTAATTACATTTAATATGAAAATAATTTTACTATAATAATTAATAAAGATCAATTAAAAATTTTTAATATAATTAATAAAAAATAGCATGTATTTTGAAACATTAAAAAAAAAGCTTATTGGCTTTTAGAATTCAAATCTTTTCCAAGTTTTGATAAATTGACTAGTCCTTTTAATTTTGGTAAAATTTATCAAAATTGATAAAATTTTCACAAATTTAGCTGAAATTCAAATTAGTCAAAATAAAATGAGGCGTCACGTTAAAAAATTGAGTTAAAATAATGTTAACTGATGTTAGTAACTAATGTTAACTGATTTTACTAATTTTTGTTATAAAAATTTATAGCAGTTAGTTTATTACATCATGTGACATCTCTTTTTTTTTTGACCAACTTGAATTTTGACTAGATTTAATAAAATTTTATCAATTTTGCTTACTTTGTCAAAATTAAAAACATTGTCAATTTTGTTACAACTCGCAAAAATTTGAATTTTAAGGGCCAACTAAAAAAAAAATGGTGGATAACTTTTTTAGGAAGGAAAAAGTATTTGTCAACTATTAGACATGCAAGTAATGTCACCACTACTAGACTGCCAAGCAACATCACTTGCTCTTCTTCACTGCTTAGTTGGTACTTGTACGGTTAGATACTGCTGCTTCAATGCTTAGTTAAGTTTAGTGTCCATCTGTGCACTAAATTTCCAGCGCCATTTGAACAATTAACAGCTTGATATGAAGTATAGCTCCAGTGACAGACAAGTAGAAGGGATCTTTCTTACAAAGATGAAACATGACGCAAATAATTTCATACACATCCAAATTATCTAATTAAATTATAAGCCTAACAAGAATGTAACCCTTGAATCTATGAAGTGAACTTTAAATACAAACAGAATTGCAGAACTGCAAGGCACAACCTTGATACCTGGATAGACAAGGAAAGCAGACTGAAACGCAGAAAGAGAAGTGGGATTCACAAGATTCATTGTGTTATACAACACTAGGTTCAGGATTGTGTTATTAGTTTCAATTAACAATTGAAAACATAAATACAGAGATCGGTGTTAAATACAAACATGCTGTAGAATTGAGGTTGTTATAAAATTTGCAATCTGAACTCACCCCATTCATATTGAATAAATGCAATGACTAGATCAGGAAAAATCCATTTTAATATTAGTCCCGAGCACTTATACCTTCACTCCCCATGAAAAAGATAAAAACAACTATTTTTCTAAGAATGGAACAATCTTGAACAATTCATAGATGGTAAAAGAATTCCAATGACAGATAGTAGTCCTTACATATCCTGTAGTACAGTTGATTATGGAAAAAATTTGCAAGTATAGGAAACACGCTGCACAAATATAGAAATAATATTGTCAATAGAGGAAGATGGCAATTTGATAAATTATTATGTTCTGATTCAAAATGACTGAATTTTCAAGTTCATCGAACATATAATTTAAAGCATCAAGACCATCAAACCCAAGATTTCAATATATTTTTTATATCAATTCATGCAATTCAGAAGTATCAATACTTGGGGACCAATTGATGCACAAAAGCTCTTGCAACTCTGGAATCTAGATTTAGAGAGATCTTTAGGATCTACACTCACTTCAAGACCCCAATCTAATAAAAAGCTAAATGACATATGGTATGTGCAAAATCCGCTGCAAAGTCATATCAGTTTTTAATTATATCATTTCAAGAGCCACTATGACATAATCGTATACATTCATGGATAAAAAGGAAGCTAAATAATATACATAACCAGTTTTCTTTTTTCTTTTTTTTCAAAAAGATAAGAATTATCAATTCTACAAATATCTCAATTACCTTTGATCAACTCGATCCATATGTTCATCTTTAAGGTACAATTCAGAACTTACAAAAGCGAGAAGTCTTTTCACCTGAATTTGTTTGCGCATCCTCAGAACCATCTTCCATGGCGGAATCAGCATCAACATGAAAACTGGAATCAGATTCATACCCTTCAAAAAATTGATCCAATTCATCACTCATTATATATTGCTTCAACTTTTCTTTACACAATCTCAACTTTTCCTCTAATACTGTTCTTTCAGACTCATGTTTCATTATAATCCATTGCAATGATTCAATTACTTCCGAATCATATTCTTCCTTTTGCTTTGCCAACCTGTGATGCTGATTCGATTCAATCTCTATCGAACTCTTCTCCCTCTGAAGCCGCAAAATCATTGCCATTGCCTCATCAGCTGCTGATGCAGAAGCCATTCTCTCCTTTTCCAGTTCTACATAAGCCATTTCTGCTCTCTGTCTCTCAATTTTGACCAATCTCCTCAATGCCATAACATCAAATTCTTCATCTTCAACACAGATTTTTCTTCCATAATCATCATCATCATCATTATCACATTCTTTTCCATAATCATTTTCATCATAATCAAAAGAGTCACTATACAAACTATCCTTATTCCTTGCCTTTGAATTGTTCAAGAATTTCATAGAATTACACCAGAAAGACATAATCTTTGATCCACTCAAACAATCAAAACCCTTTTTTGAACAAAAACCACATTTTTTATCACCTGATTTCCCACTAATCTCACATAAAAAATGAATTAAACCCTTACCCTGCCAACCAAATTGCAACAACCTCAAACCCAAACCAAACATGAAAAACAGCCCAAGAACATTAAAAACAGGAGAGAAACAACCAAGCACCAAGAACCCACCTTTCAATTCGCTAGTTCTAGCTAGAAACTTCAAAAAAGAAGCAAAATCCATCAATAACAACCCCAAAAAGAGCTGGAGAATTCTCTGATGCAACTCAATAGCAGAGCAAACAACAACCAACAAACAAAAACGACCCAGAAACTGCATAAGAGTTCTCCTTCTGCTCCACTCAAGTTCAGTTCTTTACCCACTTAAATGCTTAAAAAAACCGTGTATCATCATAAAAGAATTGCTCATGAAGACTTGAGAGTATAAACAATAGAAGAAAAGTTAATGCATTACTATATTGAAGAGTCTAAAGATGGAATTGCATAGATGAATAGAATTTTTGGGCAAGTGACCTTCCATGTATAAACGTCAATGAGCGAAGATGGATGGATAGATAGACAGAGAGACGGTGGCGGGGAAAGAAGAGAAATATGGAGTGTCCGTGTGCGTGATAGCGAGTGGGATATATTGGGAAGCGAAAACTAAGGCGACAAACGAGAGTGCTGAGTCGGTTATTTAGACTACTCCGCAAAAAATCGTGAGATATGGATCTCTTTGATTTTATTTTATAGTTTATAACTAATAGTTGCGTACAGTGGATCATAAACTTTTTTTATTATATTTTTAATATAACATTTATTTTTATATTTAAATTTTAAAAAACAATATGATATTTTAAAAATTAATAAAATAAAATAATTAATTAACAATTAACAAAAAGTTATGTAACATAATTTTTAAGTTCAGAATTATATATATATATATTGCATTTTGTACTATGAGCTAGAGTTTTTTTTTTTCTTTTCATATATGCTCCTTTATAATTATGTGCTATATTAAAATATATTTTTTTATTTTTATGTACTATTTATTAGTTAAAAATAGAAAATTGATAAAAAAAAATCAAATAATTTTTATATTTTATTATTCCCTTTTGTAAATATTAATGAAAGTTTGGAAAAAATTTAAATGATATAGAATATAATATAAAATAGATTAATTAACTTTATTTTATATGATATTTTAAAGAATTAGAAAGTAAAAAAATAATAAAAAGATAATAAATTTAAATATTTAATATCTAATTCTCATATATATTATAAAACTCATAAATGAGATTAAACTAACTTTATTTCGTTTTTAACTCCTAATTAGATATTTTTACCGGATATGTTACAACTTTAATTTAT